>SNQJ01S0017481.1:237659-256332 GCA_010110895.2 Picea sitchensis
TTTTTTTTTTTTCTCAAATTATTTGCAAAATGGAAAATCATTTGATAAACAAAAACAATAAAGAGATAACATTTCAGTCACTAGTTGATCCTATAAATTATAGGGTTATAACAAAAACCAAGCATGGAATAAGGGTTTCTCTGATGAGGGAGTATATAGAAGTATGGTTAACAAAAGCATCAATTAAGATAACCAAGACCAATTGGAATGAAGCAATTACAACAAATATTCCACCTCCAACACAATAACAACCATCTAGAAAGGACGCCTCAACAAGAAACTGAATGGTTAAAATTTCCATCACAGTAAGTAGAGTAGTAACCTTATTCTATCCCTCACCTTTTTTCTTCTTCAGTCAATTGTGATTTTTCCTTTTCTTTTCACAACAACCTATGAAACCTGAGGTTGAACCTTGATTTTTTTCTTTGTATTCTAGGTCTCTCTTTCATTTTATGGTCCATGGGATCCCCATCCTATTCCTCTTTGAAGTAAAAATTAATTTTATTATATTTGTAACCCCAAAACATTACTGCTTATTTTATTATGATGTCTATTATTTTTTAAGGTTCCCAAAGAACTAGTTTGGGACGTAACATTATTTATTTATCAAGGTTTTAATTTTAAGAATGATATTTCAGATGTGTTTCTATCAAAATATTTATTTCGTTTAATGGAATGATCATTTAGAGTTCTCTGTTATATGTGGTCCATACTTTCCTTTTTCTTTGTTGAATATTGTTTTCGACTTTGATGAATGTTGTGATGGAAATGTCATCCTATTTTAGTGTATACTCTTTTGGTTTACAAATCTTGTAACATAGTATAAATATTTTCTTTCTACAATATTCTTGGTCCTTCTCATGTATTATTTGCATGTGAATATTTATTTCAACAATAAGCATGGTCCTCTCTCATAAAATTTATTTGTTCTTGTATGTTATTTGAAATAGAGTAGTACTGCCTCTTTAAAAATGTAGGGGGATTTATCCTCGTGAGGTTGAATTAAATACCATAAGTCATTATTTTATATCAACATTTTCGGAAACCATACTAGGGAACTAACAAAAGTATGGTTTCGTATACCAAAATATTTAATGAATCTACCTGAACCCTGCCAACCCCAAATACAAATTATATTAATATATTAAATAATTCTCTTGCACTAGTTGTATGACCTAACAATCAAATCAACAAGAATTCATGAAGAAATCAAAAGAACTTGGGAATTTCTTTCCCAAGAAGAAGAAAGAGAAATTTCCCTGAGATAAAGAAGACAATTTTAAATACGATACAAGTTGGAATCATACAAGGGTACATTAACAATAAGTAAAAGTAAGAAGCTTGTTATTCATGAAGTTTTCCAAAGTTCAATATCTGAAAAAAGTGATATAGTAATCATGGGTGATCGATAAGAACATATAAATGAAATTCCTAATGAGGAAAGAGAAAGAAATGACAAACAGAGAAACCTAGGAAGAAGAGATAGGTCTATCCCACTAAATTTATATGGATAACAACATACATTACCAACCCTACCTCAAGAAGTTTTACCTATCTTTTCAAGTGATGGGATTATCGATACAAAAAGACACATTGATCAATTCCATAGTCTTTGTGATGTTTATTTCATTGAACATGATGATGTAATTGTTAGAGTCTTTTTGTAAACTTTAATAGGTCTAGCCTATGAATGATATATTTCCCTCCCAACTCAATCGATTGGTTCATTTGATGATTTAGAAAATATGTTCATGATTAGGTATGCACAACCTATTTCATATCATACATTTCTTACTCAGTTCACCCAAATCCATCTCCAAAAGGGGGAAAGAATAATGGATTTTAATTTATGATTATTTAAGATATTGATCCAAATACAAAATGGGAAATGCCCAAATGATCATGTCATATTCATATTTTATAATAATTCCATGCCTTCAAATTTGAATTATGCAATACGACATTCACAAATAAATAAATTGAATGAGGAAATCCAAAAGGAAACAGAAACAAAAGAATCCATGTTGGAGACTATTTTTGATCGAGCAACATTATTATTGGAAAAGTACAAAGAAAAATGACCAGTCTGTCAATATCACCTCAAGGACCATCCACTTCTATAATTTCTGAAAATGAAACAATTGGGGGAGGAATTATCTAAGGTTCCCCCACTAATGTGAGAAATTATCCTAGAGCTATCAAAGAAATAAGAAAAAATATAGAGATTGCTCAAATGAGTAGAATAATTAGGAAAATGTATAGTGAGATAACTAGACTCAAGATAATTGAGAACCTCATTCCACCAAATCCAAATATGAGAGATCCATTACCTGATCAAAGAGGAAGAAATGATATATTTGAATATCATAGACCAAGAGAACCCATAGTTCCAAATCCAAATGTTGTCGTTCTAGAAGAAATTGTAGAAGAAGAAAGAATTAAAAACTTTGATCAAGAAAAAATAATTAATTAGGATGAAGCTTTGGAATTATTCCAAATGGAAGAAGGTTCATCATATATTTATATTTTTGATGAGTGAGATGATCCCAAAATTTCACAAAGCAATGCTATTTAGACTAGAATACAAGTAAATAAATTCAAGACAATAGAATGGCCTGAAAAATAAGAAGAGAAATCTAACTCTCTAGAGCCAACACAACAACAAACATTTTTTAATGAGTTGAAGACCCCATTATATATGAATTATAATATTTTTGTTGATTTATCTAAGATTAGAACTACTTTACGATTCATGGAGGTAGTCAAGATACCTCAACAAAGGGATAATATTTCGAATATATTGGATGACATGAATTCAATAATAGAGGCAGATGTGATTAACACAAGACAACAATAAAATATCACATTAGTAAGTCCTTGAGGCAAGGTTCCACCATTTTATATATCTTTAGAAAATCATGATTTTACCCTACACATCTGTTTGGTGGATAGTGGAGCCACTAACAATATCATGCCACTATCAGTGATGGAATCTCTTAGAATGGAACGTACAAAATACTATGAAATTGGTGAACGCATATATTCCATTGATTCAAGAAAAGTTCCATCTTATGGAAAAATTAAATATTTATGTGCATGGATAAGTGTAGAACCTCATATTACAACAATCTAAATACTATCATAGCAGTTGATTTTCCTCTAGCATATGGTGTTGTATTGTTAAGATATTGGTTCTCATTAATAAGAGATCATATAATGAATGATGGAAGTTGCATGATGATTCCAAATAAAGATGGAACAATCATTGTTATGAGGAAAATCTATCTATGGCTAGGGGTAAACCACAATAGACAAAAATGACTGCAAAAATCAACTCTAATCTCAGGTATGCTATATAAAAAAACATGCTAACAAGACAAGATAAGAGGCCTACCTCATCCAGAGGTTCAATGAATTCCACCATTGAGCACTTGACCCAAAGCAATATACCTGAAAATAGTTCTCAACAACCAAGCAACGCAAGCATATGGTGATAATATATATTGTTAGCACATTTGATAGCATAATCCATCAACATTCATAACAGATACACCCATTGAATAAAAATTCAAATATTTGTGAGATATTAATTGGATGAGAAAAGAGTATTTCGATTAAGATATAATCAACAGAAGTGAATGAGTTACAAACTTCTATGTCAGCATGGTTCGAAACCGATAAAATAAGTTCCTTCTAGCTGGGCCTCCACCACTTCAATCCTCCACCAAAGGCAAGATCATATAAGAGAGACAATGAAGTTCTCAATCAATAAGGGAAGAGCTTGGGGGATGAACAATGTGTTTAGACTTAAAGGACAAAGGGATGCAGACTCAATGTGAAGTGAATAATTTCTCCAGAGTAACTTTTCTCTCAAAGTTGAATTATTTCTCCTCTTTTCCATAGCTCGTATTTGGCTCATTTATAGCCTTCAAGTGGAACTCAAGGGCCAAGTTAGAACGTTTCCATTATATAGAATGCCAAGGATCATCGATATTGTGATGTGACATGGAAACTCGACACCATTTTTTAACTTTGGGCACATTTCCCGATGTACGCAGGTTGTAGTGATGCAACCTATGTATACGCATGTTGTAATATAGGTAGGGCACGTATATGTGGAAAAATAACATTTTTATCTCTGGGATTTTCAAAAAGGGACTTCAAGTCTGCATAGGGAAATGGAAAAAGTCCATATGTGCAAGATTGCAAGGGTGAGGCAAATATTGCTATAACATATGCCCCCTAATGTGTGAGGTCAAAGGAGTATATGTGATGGCTGAAATACATTATAAAAACCTAGAAGTGGAGTAATGGGGACCCATCTGGAAAAACTAGTTGCTCATTACAATCTGTACTAACTTTTCATACATGGTTGCCAATTTGAATTACACTGCAGATACATGTGAAAATATACCAAACAATTTTCCATGGCCATGAATAGGAAAATACAAATGTGGTTACATTCCAAAGGATGTCATAGTCATGAACAAGGCCCAGTAAAACTGGTCTCAAAATCAATTTGAAGATATATGTATACAATGGAGTACAATCTGATCTCCCATGATCATTGAAGTCACATGGGTATTGGTCCAATGAAAGGATAGCAATAGCTCAGGAAAGCTATGAATATAAATTGATGTCTTCAAGTCTTCTACTCAATCCACCAAAGGTGAAAGTCTACATCATGTGAATAAAGGAGTTGAGGTCGAACACAATGAGATTTTTTTTGATTATCAGTCATTGAGGTATATCGTTAACAAATGCGAGACAACCTACCGATGATGAAAGTAGGTATCAAGGAACCAATTAGATTCTTACAAGTGTGAATAAAGGAGTTGGGGTCGAACACTTGAAGAATCCATCGATCAGGAGAAATCAATTTATTCCCAGCTGTCGATGGCGAGAGAACCTGCCAATAATGACTGCAAGCCTCTAAGTACTCATAGGACTCTAGGTCTCATTTCCAGAATAGATGAGTTGAATTAGATGGAAGGAGGCCTGCTCAAAGGAGAGAATTAAGGAATCTCTCATCATTCAACACAAGGTACAAAGAAAGAGCTTGATGATTTGGAGGAAATCGGATGAAGAACATGTTCACGAACCAATGACCCTGTGCATATTTCGCGTGTGCCAGGTGAAAGAGGTACACGAAAAAGACCCTCTGAATAACAACCAATGAGGAAAACTATTGACAAAGGTGAGGAAACCACCAATAAGGCTAATGGAATCCAAGACATTGCACGAATCCTAATGTGTGAATAGATGTCTTGTTGTCAAACACAAGGGAAACCACCTAGTCAACGACCAATGATGAAATGCCGATTGTTGGGTTCAAGGTTACCTACCAATGAGGAAAGTAGGACCAGGGTGTGCAATAGGACTACAAATTTATGTGATTCTAAGAAAAATTGAGGGTATGGATGACATGCAAAGTTAAGAGTTCTAAGGAATGGTTGACACAGGTTGATAGACATACTTTGAACAAGAGCATGATACATATGGAGGACTCTGGAAGCATAGACACAATGATGAAACCATGAGATGCAGGAGGCATCATGTGAAATCTCCATAGGGACTGGAAGAGTAAACATTCTGAGGAGTAAACTCTCTGTAATGAGTTCAACTTCCTAAGGCCATGCTAAACCAAAAATTATGATGACAAGTGGACTCAAAAATTTTGTGCTCTGTTCAAAGGTGACACTATTGCTACCAATATAAGATAATACTCCCTTCCTGCCCATCTTTTTTTGTTTTTTCATAGTCAAATGAATGTTACGATACAGAGGAGGGAAAGAGTGTCGCAAGTAATAAAAACTAGTTCCGGCAGTGGAACATACTTATGCTCAATGCAAGGGGGTGCATGCGGAAGATGCGAAGGATATAAACAAGGATTTTCTTGGTTCAGGATGCAAAAATACTTAGGAAAACAGTTTATAACGCAAAGCGAGAATCAAAAATATGCTCAATACTGCAAGCAAGGGCATGAGATGCAATCACAAATTAACGCCAAAAAATGTCCTTTTTCATAATATTAGTCTACTTGGTTTTAAAAAATGATAAACTTGTACCAAATAGACGTCCTTTTAAATTCAATTTATGAGTGTGAAAGAGACAAGTTCACTCAGAAATATTTTATCTTTTTGAAAACGAGTCAGAAAATAGCTTAACCAAGACTCATGACCTTTCAAGTCCAATTTAATGAGTGTGAAAGGGAAAAATTAACTCGAAAATATTTTCTCTTTTTAGACGAGTCGAAAAAGAGCTTAAATCATACTCGTTGAGAGGTTTCTAGGTGGCATGTCATGGGGGAGGCCAAGGCTCCCGTACTGGACTTCTATGAAAGTTCAACATCTTACGGATAGTCGACACAAGCTTGGGAAAACCCAAATCTCTCCAAGTTGAAGAGGATAAAGTTCTAGCGGACGTTACCTTCTCCATGATATATCGAATAATGTATATTACTTGAAAGGACATAGGGGGAGCCATTTGATACCCCACAAGACCATCCCAATCAAAGGGAACTTCTCCAGGACTTGAAGGGAGAGTAAAACTCTCTCTTGGTCAGAAGGTGTAGAACTAGAAATTCTAATGACATGGTTGAAGGATGCATCACCCTCCAATGGAAGGGTTGGATTGACTAGAAATTGTGCCAGTACGACCACTTCTTCAACCATTGGTTGAATACGATGTGTGTCAACAAGGACAGGATATGCACCACCCTAAAAAATGGGAGTGTGGTCAGGTGATGATTGCATTAGCATGAATTCCATGTCAATCAAAGGAGAAAAAAAGTGTGGGGAAACCATAGATGCCTCAGAACCCGAAGGGCCCCCAGGTGAGAACCATGCTTCCGATATCTCGATAGTAGTAGTAAACAAATGAGTAAGGTGATTTCCTTCACAACATTAGTAGGACACCACCATTCTCCATTCCTGTGGGCATGAAGCATCTGAGTGGCCCCAACTTTATCAACAAGATCTGGACTTCACCACCACCTATCATCTCTTGGCTACAGGCATGAAAGTCACCAATTTTCACATTCAGGATAGACTGTTATGCCATCTGGGATATATCTGTGTTCCTACAAGTGAGAGTGAAAATATTATTTTAGAGGCTCACTACAATCAGATCGCATGACATTTTGGCATGGCGAAAACTATGACTATTCTACATAAACATTTTTATTGGCCAAAACTTCAACAGGACATCAACAAGTATATCAGATCTTGCACTACTTGTGCCATTTCCAAGCCACCCATCAAGAAGAAAGGATTATACACCCCTATTCCTACTCCCGAGAGGCCTTGGGAATCCATATCTATGAATTACATATATGGCCTTTTGACCACCAAGGAAGGAAATGATTGTGTATTTTTGGTGGTTGATCATTTTTTGAAGATGGCCATTCTCACATCCTGCAAGAAGAGCATCATAGTGGCAGATATTTCCAAGATCTTCATCGAATGAGTGTGGGTCCATTTTTGGATACCATATACCATCATTTTCGATCGGGACATTAGGTTCCTCGACACATTTTGGTCAAGTCTCTGGTCACTGTTGGACACCAAGCTCACTAAATCCACTTCTTTCCACCTTCAAATTGATGGCCAAACATAGGTCATCAATCAAATGATTTTGCATATCCTTCACATGTATAACTCTAAGCATCTATGTACATGGGATGAGAGTCTCCCCTATGTTCAACACAGCTACATCAGGGCTCTCCATACCTCTACCATCCATATCCCCTTTTAGGTGGGGTTGGGATTCCAACCCTTGGGTCCCATTGATGTTTCACTACCTCTTGAAACATCACATAAAAATTATTCCCATGTTCAGTCCGAGGCCGACAAATCCACCTGATTCATTGAACGTATTCAACACATCCTCCAATATGTCCATGAGATTTTTCATAAATCTAATGCTAAGTACAAGCAATGCCATGATCAACACCAGTTACCACACAAATTTCAGGTGGGAGATAAGGTCTGGTTACATTTGCACAAAGATCACCTTACATGACCCCAATGAAATCTTTGTACACTTCACCTTGGGCCCTACAATATCACCAAGGTTGTGGGTGACATTAATTTTGAGCTCAACAATCCCCCCTTCCTTGTCTTGCACCCAATGTTCAATGTGGACCTCCTCCGTCCATATTTTCAACCCTTATTGGACACCTGGGAGATCGTAGAATAGTTAACACCAGCAGAGCTCAACCATGATTGCATGGAACATGAATCCACTGATAAAATAGTGGACACACAATTCAAGGGAACCCACCAACAAAGGATCCAATTTTATCGGGTTGTCAAGGCAGGGAAGCTCCTACACCAAGGCCAGTGGCTCACCCAGGGCCAAATTCAGTAGAAGTTTCCTCACTTGATGGGGACACTCAACATAATGGAGATCATTTCTTCTTAAGGGAGGAGGACTAATCCAGGTGGATATTGGTGGACACCCACCTATTTCAACTGGATCCTCTTGACATTTTTTTAGTTTAGCATGTTCTTATGTACTTCTTTGTAATTGTGTGTTCTACACTTCTGGAGCTGTTTGAATCCCTACACATATTCTGGGTGGATATTGGTGGGCTCCCACCTAATCCAACTGGCTTATTTTTTAAGTTTTCATGCCATCACATCTTTATGTACTTCCAAGGCCATTTTGGGGCCCTAAACAATGTTTTTTTGGCTTTCCATAGTCAAACTATAGAAAAAGTCAAATTTTTATGGTGTAATGTGTATTTAACGAAAATACCTTTCCAACGAGCTATCAAGCACCTAAAATGGAGGTCGTATACAAAATTTACAACCCTGAGAAGTTGAGGTACCAACTTACCCATCATGGCCCACATAACATTTGGCATTTCATCTCCTAGGCTTAGGTTTTTGGATGTCTAGGGTTTTGGCATTCATGAGTAATGTTAAAAAGGCCTCTGGAGCCTCATTTTATTCATTCTACTCAGACGGATACACGTAGCAGCCACATCTCTCTTAGAGATAGCTACCACCATTCGAGTAAGTTGTTTCTAGTTCTATAGTTTTATAGTTTCAGCCTATTTTATTTATTCAATAGAAGTTATTTTTCACTGGATATTTGTTGTTTTAATCTGTATCTCTGTGTTATTATATTTATTCTTTTATTCATTTTGTTTTACTCATAAATCCAGATCATTCATAGCATACAACATACCCATTTTGACTAAGCACTTCACCAAGCCCTTCATTACATTCATTAGTGCATACAATGAAGTCTTCATTTGGATCAACAATCCTTAGTATTGGAGAACTTGTTGATAACTGCTTCAAGTGTTGGAAACTCTTTTCACAATCCAATGTCCACTGAAACTTCACACCCTTCTTTTGCAAGGAAGTGAATGGGTGTGCAATATTTGAGAATCCTTCAATAAATCTCCTATTGTAGTCTGTAAGGCCCATGAATGATCTAAACTTTGTCACATTATTTGTCATTGGCAATACTCTAATGGCCTCTATCTTCTCAGGATCCATTGTTATCCCTTCTTCTAAAATGATATGTCCCAAATAATGAATTTTCTTCTGATAAAATGAGCACTTGCTCAATTTGGCATACAATTGATGATCCCTTAATACCTATAATACCATCCTTAAGTGTTGTGCATTCTCTTCCTCCGACTTAGAATACATAATAATGTCATCTAAAAATAAAATGAAAAACCTATCTAAGTATTCTCTGAAAATACCATTCATTAAACACATGAAGACAACTAGTGCATTTGATAACCCAAATGGCACCACTGTGAACTCATAATGACCATACCTTGTTCTGAAAGAAGTCTTGTTGATGTCTTCTTCTTTAATTCTTACCTGATGATAACCTGACTTGAGATCAATATTGGAGAATATTTTTGCATCTTTCAACTGATTAAAGAGGTCATCAATCCTTGGAAAAGGATACTTATTCTTCACATTTACCTTGTTCAACTTCCTAAAGTCAATTCATAGTCTTAATGTTCCATCCTTTTTCTTCACAAATAACACTGGGGCACCCCAAGGTGACACACTTGGGCATATAAACCCCTTCTTCAAAATCTCTTCAAGTTTCATTTGCAATTCCTTCAATTATGGTGTACTCATCCTGTAAGGGGTCTTAGATACTGGGGCTTCTCCAGGAATCAAATTGATGGATAAATCAATGTCTCTTTTATGGGGGTAATCCTGGTATTTATTTAAATACATCTTCAAAATATTTTAGGATTGCATAATATTCAATATTTGACACCTTATCTTTAGGTGTCTCTTCCATATGTACTGCAAATATTTGACACTCTTTTATGTAAATTTTCTTCAACTGCAATGATGAAATTTATATGATAGTTACTGCCCTGGGAATTCCATGTATTGTCCTTAGGTTCCCTTCCTCTTCCAAGAAATTAAATTCCTTATCATAACATTCTAGGATAGCATGGTGTTGGTCCAACCAATCTATACCAATTAGGAAGTCATAGGAAGCTAAAGGTATGATTTTCAAATATTCCCTAGTTCTTAGTCCATTCATGTCCATTGGTCATGCATTAGCCATGTTGTACAACTAAGAGGGGGGGTGTGTGAATCATTTGTTACTGGGATTAAAAAATTATTCTTATTTTAAACTCTTTACACAACATTTAATGACAGTCACAATAATGCAGGGAAGTAAGCAATAGAACATTCAGCATCAGTCACACATATGAGATACACAGAGACAGCTATTTCCTGAGGAAACCCATACAAAGTAAAAACCTCTTCTTCTTTATATGATAAGTAATTTTTACATTCTTTACATTATCATACATATGATCACCAACTCATAATGAGGCTACAACCTCTGTTTTGCAAGATGCTACTTGCTGAGAGCACCAACTCTCTAGATTCTCTAGCAACAACTAGAAGGAAGCACCAACTCCCTGGTTTATCTAGCACCCACTAGAAGGAAGTAACAACTCCCTAAGTGTTCCAACACCAACTGGATGGAAGCACCAACTTCCAGTCACACAGAAACCAACCTGTATAACAGAGAACAATAGTTCTCCCTTGAACCACCTTGCCACCCTGGTTTCTCTGGCTGCAACCAGATGGAAGCTACAACTCCCTTTGTTCAAGCACCCACTTGAACCTCTGAGGACAACAGTCCTCCCTAGCACCTCCCTACCACCCTGAAATATAAATCTTTTCTATTATGACTTATTATAGTGATATAAAGTTCTTCAATGGCTTACCGGTCTCATCACTGTTCTGCTACACTGCGTTGCTCTGTCTGCATCAGTGTCTTCTGCACACTCCTTGCACTTTCTATTATTTTTCCTTTTATGCTCTCTGAGCCATGTCCCTTCAATGCATCATTCCCCTTCTATACATTTCTGCTGCTGCACTCTGCCTCCTTCTTCACACCTCAATCACACTCAAAAGCTACACCCATTTCTTCTTTGTTCAACATTCTTATACTCTATGTGCACCTTGTGCATGCAATCTGCTTCTTTCTCTTGCATCCTCTCCCACACCCATCTCCTTCACATCGGGGTGTTTTTGCCACTTTACTCTTCCACAACTATCCCATCTCCTATGTGCCACATTATCTCTCTTTGTTCTGCATCTCCTACTCATTGTGAGTGCTCTTCCTGATCATCATGGTAAATCTTCATCTTCTCTGGCGATTTTACCCACACATCCATCATCACTGGGTGTTATCTCAAGATTCCTTAGCTTCTATGGAAATTGAGACTCTTCGTCTTCTCTGTCATAGACGAGCTCATCCTCTGGCAGAAACCATCAGTTGTTTCTAGCAGTTACACTACGAAGTGCAATAGTATCCCTCCGATCATATTCAAAATCACCTGCACCGTTGGATGGAGTTTGTAGGGTCTTGCGTTTAATTCGTCATTTCACATTTCGACATTTCGACAATTCAACAATCCTGTTGTGAGGCATATTGACTCTCCAAGTCGCGATCTCCGAAACTCCAAAATGAAGCTTTCTGCTTCAATATTTTCTCTACATCTCTTTGACGATGTGACCACCATTGGTGACCGAGCGCTTATCCATAATGTGCTTTCACGATCTCACAATTCGACATTTCGGCATCCTTGATGCGAAGATTTCTTTATGCTCTATGTCCTGATACCCGAAACTCTAAAATGGAGCTTGCTGCTTCGAGTTCTCTTCTACATTTCTTCGATACATGGTGATCGGATGACTATCCTTTACCTCGGGACTTCAGCCTTCAGGACTTTTGGGGAGTGAAGGAGTTAAAACTCCTGAAGCAAAAACTCTCGGAGTGAGGTTAGTCTTGCATCACTCAATGATGTGTCGTGACCGGAGTGGCTGTCACGTGTCACTCAGAATTGTGATTTCCAGTGGCCTGAAATGCCTAATCAACTCGACACTTATCATTGTCTGATCATGCCATGTGTCATAGTCTTCCAACTATCCTTTCTGACGTGGTCTGCCACATTCTCCTCCTAGATCTATCGGCCCAGATCACTTCGCGATTTTTCATATCGCGATTTCTGCATTCTTGATGTGAATGTTCTCGACACTTCCAAGTCTTGGTCTGCGAAACTTCGAAATGAAGTCAGATCAGCTTTTCGGCTTTTCGCACTTCGCAACTTCGGGACTCCTATGATGAGGATTCTCGACACTTGACTCCTCCATCTCCCAGTATCCGAAACTTTGGTATCCGAAATTGTCTCTTGCTTTCGGGATTTCAACGTTTCGCATTTCGTGATTCCAGGACTCCTTTGGTGAAGTGTTTTGACACTTCAACTCCCGGTATCTGGAACTGTCTCCTGCTTTCGGGATTTCGTCATTTCTCATTTCATGATACCGAGAGTCCTGTGGTGAAGTGTTTCGACACTTCAACTCCTAGTATCCGAGACTCCAAAATGGAGTTATTTCCCAGTCTATAAAACTCTTGTTGATGTGCCTCTTTTGGGATTTCGGGATTCCAGATTTCACAACTCTAGGACTCCTGTGTTGAAGAGTCTCAACTCTTGACTCCTCAATATTTAAGTATCCGAAACTCCGAAATGAAGTCGGATCAATGTATTCCGGTGTTTCGCATTTCGTTGTTTCGACATTCTTGTCATGAGTTGCTTCCTTGACTCCTCCAGTGCCTAGTATTCGAAACTCCAAAATGGAGTTTACACTTCTGATCTTTCCATGCAATTATCCTTGCACTGTTGATCTTCCTTGCCTACCTGTTTTCCATCAAATAAACAAGAAAACTCTTGCACTCTTCGTGCACCTATACCCTATCTCTTCTGAGCTTACGTTGTCCCTATTTTTCCATCGCTGTATACTCTTATCTTACTATCAATGACAAGCACACCTGCCTATAAACATGCCAATAATATCCCCCATTGGCATTGATGGCAACCCTGAATGACTGCACTAATTTGTTTGGACCTCCAACTATAGCATCCAGTCCGGACCACTCCTTTTCTCCCCCTTTGACATCAATGTCAAAGAAAACATGCTCCCCTTGAGTAGTTGCATTAATTTTAGGAGGTATCAGATATTGAATCAATACAAAACTCCCCCTAACAGGATGGACTCTCTTAGGTGTGAGATGGGATGACACCCAGCTTCTGTCGGAGATATTCAAATGGTGTCTTGGCTAGGGGTTTAGTAAAGATGTCTTCAATTTGTTCTGTGGTTGGAATATAATGGACCTTAACAACTTGATTGGTGACCTGCTCTCTCAAAAAATGGTATTTTATGGGAAAATGCTTGGTCTTGGAGTGGAGTACAGGATTCTTAGACACACTGATGGAACCAGTGTTATCACAATGAATTGGGATCAGTGTTGCGTATTTTACCTCCAATTCTGCAAGTGTCTGAATCATCCATAATACCTGAGTGCAACAGGTAGCAGCAGTAATGTACTCTGCCTCTATAGTTGATAAAGAAATGGAACTTTGCTTTTTACTAAGCCATGCTACTAATGACTCACCCAGGAAGAATGATCCTCCACTGGTGCTTTTTCCCTCATCAACACAGTTTGCCCAATCTGCATCTAAATAAGTAGTTAACTGAAAATTCTGATTTCTGGGATACCACAGACCATAAGTCATTGTTTCTTTCAAATACCTGAATATCCTTTTGATAGCTAGAAAATGACTCTGTTTAGGTGCAGACTGATATCTTCCTACCATTCCAATACCATGCATTATGTCTGGGCGATATTCTATGATGTACAACAGGATGCCTATCATTGAACTATATGAACTTTGATCAACATCAGGTGAGTCATCATCCTTGCTTAATTTGCATCCAATGACCATAGGTGTGCCCACAGGTTTAGAATCTTCCATTTGAAACCTTTTCAACACTTCTCTTAGATATTTTTCTTGAGAAATGAACATCCCTTCAGACCTCTGAGTAATTTGTAGACCAAGAAAAAATGACAGTTCATCTATCATAGACATTTCAAACTCAGACTCCATGGCAGAAGAAAACCATTTTACCAATGAATCCTTATTACATCCGAAGATGATGTCATCTACATAGACCAACATAATGAGAAAATCATCACCCTCTGCTTTGATATATAGATTGTTGTCAACTCTTCCTCTCTTGAACCCTTTGTCTTTGAGATACGTATCCAGTATGTGATACCAGGCACGAGGAGCTTGTTTTAACCCATATAAAGATTTATTTAGATTGCATACTAAGTCAAGGTTATCAGACAGTTAGAAACCCTCTGGTTGTTCCATATAGACTTCTTCATTTAAATCTCCATTTAGAAAAGCTGACTTGACATGCATTTGATAGACTTTAAACCTTTTATGACAAGCATAGGCAAGAAATATTTTTATAGCTTCTAACCTTGCTACGGGTGCAAATGTTTCATCAAAATCTAGTCCTTCTATCTGAGCATAGCCTTTACAGACTAATCTTTCTTTGTTCTTGACAACTTGTCCCTGCTCATTCAACTTATTCTTAAATATCCATTTGGAACCAATGATATTTTTACCTTCCGGTCTATGAACCATCTCCCATGTATTGTTTTTCTCAATCTGATCAAGTTCATCATTCATTTCTTTAACCCAAAGGCCATCTTTGCTAGCTTCATTAAAGTTCTTGGGTTCCAGCATGGATATGAAAGCTATATGTGATTGTTCTGTGTTTTTGATTAGCTTTCTCCTGGTTTGTACACCTTTGTCTTTTTCACCAATTATCTAACTTGCAGGATGATTCTTTTGAGTGATTCTGGAGGAGGAATTTGAATTTGTCTATTGATTTGAGTCTGTCTGAGTATCTGTTTCTTCATCTGATTCAGAGTCTTCATTTTCTGATTCTTGGACTTGTTCATCTTCAACTTTAGTTGTGTCTTTTGTAGAAGACTCATTACTGTACACCTCTCTTGTTGGGATTCCTTCATCAACTTTTACGTCAATACAGTCAACCATTTTATGCAGCCTCTTATTATAGCATCTATATCCTTTGTTGTTTGTAGCATACCCTAAGAAGATACCTTCATCAGCCCTGACATCATATTTTCCAAGGTTCTCATCATTATTCTTTATGTAACATTTACTCCCAAAGACTTTGAAGTGTTTAATTGAAGCAAGTCTCCCATACCACAGTTCATAAGGTGTCTTGTCACTTTGTGGTCTGAGGTGGGATTTTTTAAGAACATGGACTACTGTGTGTATTGATTCTACCCAGTAAGTTTGACCAATGTTCTTCTCATTCATCATTGACCTGGCCATTTCCTGCACTGTTCTGTTTTGCCTCTCAACTACTCCATTTTGTTGTGGAGTTCTTTGGATGGTGTATTCTCTCTTGATCCCATGCTTATCACATAATTCCTTGAAGTCACTTGAAATAAACTCTCCTCCTCGGTCTGATCTTACTGCCTTTAACCTCTTGCCTATTTGAGTCTCAGTTAAATCCTTAAATATTTTAAACTTCTCAAAAGCTTCAGCTTTTTCCTTGAGAAAGGAAACCAAAGCAAGTCTGTAGTAATAATCAATAATCAACATGAAGTAGTTTTCTTTCCCTGTGCCTTCCTATCTTGATGGTCCACATAAATCCATATGAACTAGTTGGAGTGATTTCTCTGTTGAAGTAAAGATCTTGGACTTAAACTGTGTCCTGGTTAGCTTTCCTACTTGGCTGGGTTTACACATTGAATCTTGGGGCTTTGATATTTTCGGAATATCTTTTACTGCCTCGAGATTTTTGAGTTTGATTAAGTGGTCAAAGTTTAGATGTCCAAGTCTCCTATGCCATAACCAACTTTCATCATGTTTTCTTAGATGACACTCTTCTCTATTTTCTTTCAGTACATATACATTATTTTATGTCCTTATTCCTTTGGCCACCACTTGTCCTGAGTTTACAGACTTTATCTTGCATTCCTTGGATGTGAACACCACTTCACATCCTCTGTTACACATTTGACTTACACTGAGTAGATTATGTTTCATCCCATCTACAAGTAGAACATCTTGGGATTTTCCTTTTCCATTACTTAAACTCACCATCCCTTTACCCTTTATTTTACCTGGAGCATCATTTCCAAAGGTTACGTTTCCTGATTTTCTTTCACTTAGAGATATAAATTTACCTTTGTCTCCCGTCATATGTTTGGAGAATCCATTATCTATATACCAAGGGTTCGTTTTTCTTTGAGATGACAACACTAATCCACACTTTTCACTTTCTTTCTTCTTCCAAACCTTGACATTTTCAGCAGGGGAATTCAAATTTGGTTCATAGTTCCTTAATCGATATTCAACAGATTTATGTCCATAGTTATGACAGATGTAGCATTCAATCTCATTGTTCAATAGGTCAAAATTATTGTTGCAGCGTTGTCTACTCGTTGACTATTGATTATTTCTTGACCTCCTTAGTTGCATGTCTCTAGACTTAATTTGTCAATTTGCAATCTGTGAAGGTTTGTTACTTGGATGTATCATTCTTTGTTGTGGCAAGTATTTATTCCTTTGAAATCTTAATTGATCATGTCTAAGTCTTAAGGAACAATTTACAGCTTTGTGACCAAAGTTATAATAGTAGAAACAATAGCCATAGAAAAATTCTTTGTACCTGGAAAATGGTTGTCTTCTTTGAGCAAATCGATTTCTTCCATGTTGATGATGTCTTTCAGCAGGGAGCGCATTATTTCTTTGTTCTACAAATTCAGTCCTGGCACCTTTTTCTTTACTCGTCTTGGGCGATTGACTGTCTTCCTTTGTTTCTGCAGGTTTGTTGTTGTCATTGGTTGTAGATTTGACAAACTTGATGGGTTCTTCGTTTCTTGGCTTATCACTACTTGATCCCTCTTCATAACCCATACCAGTTTTCAGCTTTGGATTCCTTTGTTGATTCAAAATGGTGTTTAATCCTTCTGAGGCTTTGATACTTGATAGATTTTGACTATACAAGGCTTGAAACTTCTCCATCTCTTTCCTATTTTTCACTACTTCTTGTTATAAGGCTTCACATCTTGCCTTCTTTTCTGATAACTGTTGTTTCAGAATGTCTTCGATTTTCTTTGCCTCTTCTAATTTCACTTTTAGTAGGAAAAGGTCTTCATTAGGTTCTTTACTGTCTTTCTCGAACTGTATCAACAATTATCTCTACTTTCTATTCTTAATTCTTAGTCTGTCAATCTCTTCCAGTGCACTAATCAGTTCTCCTTCCATGTCAACCACAACTTCTTCTTCATTAGCATCACTTCCTGTGCTTATATTATCATAATCCTCTTTGGCCATAAGTATGAATTCATTTAGTTTATCTTCAATAGTGGAGTCATTGTCTTCATCATCTGAAGGATCATAATCATTATTTACACAAAGACTTTTCTTCTTAAAGTTATTCTCTTTAAATAAATTTATGTGTTTGTGCTTCTCCTCATCATCACATGTCTGATCCTTTCTTTTTTGGGGACATTTATTTGAAAAATGACCTATCCTACCACAGTTGAAACATTTGAAAGGCATTTTACCTTTGTATTTTCCTTATCCCTTCTTCAGTCTCTTCACAAATTTTGCTTCAATTTCATCAGGCTTTGAATCCTCATTCTCATCTTCCTTAAATAATGCTTCTCTAGAGGTGGGTTTATCTTTAACTCTTCTCATTTCATATGCAATCAATGTTCCTAGAAGTTGATCAAACTCCAAGGTTTTTAGATCATTAAGTTCTTCAATAGCAGATACCTTCGGGTTGAACCTATCTGGTAGAGATCTCAAAATTTTCTGAACTAAAGAAGGTTCCTCAATTTTCTCACCAAGCGCTTTCATTGCATTTACCATTTCTTCTACTCTCAGAAAGTATTTTCCAATAGTTTCATATTCCTTCATCTTAAACTGTTCAAACTGTATTCTATAGGTTTGAAGCTTGGTGTCCTTTATCTTCTCATTACCTTCATAACTGCTAATGAGTTTGTCCCACATTTCTTTGGCAGTTCCTAGGTGCATAACTTTTAGAAATTCTGCTTCTGCAAGCCCACTCAAGATAACATTCATGGCCTTAGCATTGAAGCTAAATTCTAGCTTGACATCCTTATTAGATAGTACAACTGGGTTTACATAACCAGTATCTACCACATCCCAGACATCTGCACCTAAAGCCATTATGTAGGTTCTCATTCTAACTTTCCAGAAGGCAAAGTTTGTTCCATTGAACAGAGGGGCCTTATT
>SNQJ01S0017481.1:257614-308997 GCA_010110895.2 Picea sitchensis
ACTTCAACTCCCAGTATCCATAACTTTCTCCTGCTTTCGGGATTTTGGTGTTTCGCATTTCGTGATACCAGGACTCCTGTGGTGAAGTGTTTTGACACTTCAACTCCCGGTATCTAGGACTCCGAAATGGAGTTATTTTTTGGTCTATAAAACTCTTGTTGATGTGCCTCTTTCAAGATTTTGAGATTTCGGATTTCACAACTCCAGGACTCCTATGTTGAGGAGTCTCAACTCTTGACTTCTCAATCTCCCAGTATCTGAAACTCTGAAATGGAGTCGAATCAACGTATTCTGGCGTTTCACATTTTGTCGTTTCGGCATTCTTGTCGTGAGTTGCTTCCTTGACTCCTCCAATGCCTGGTATTCGAAAATCTGAAATGGAGTTTATGCTTCTCATCTTTCCATGCAATTATCCCTGTGCTATTGATCTTCCTTGCCTACCTATTTTCCATCAAATAAACAAGAACACTCTTGCACTCTTCATGCACCTATGCCCTATCTCTTTTGATCTTATGTTGTCCCTATTTTGCCATCGCTTCATACTCTGATCTTGCCATCAATGGGAAGCACACCTTCCTGTAAACATGCCAACAAGCCATCTCATTAATTTTTCTTTTATCTCTGGTAGCCAGCTGCACCAACCAAGATTTTCCAATATTGCTTCTTGGAAAATGCAATATTTCCACCATCTTAGGATCTATATAACTATGAAACTTAGCTTTCTTGTTTTCCAGGCCTACATAGATCCTAGGTACATTTATACCAATGTCCTCCACTCTATCAACTTGTTGTAAATTGTGAACATTCCTCACTTTTTCACCTCTGTGATTACAATATCTATACATATGATCTCCCCCACAACCCCAACATTGAATAAGTGGTTTCCTTGTTCTTTTCCCCACTGTCTCGATCATTCTAGGTTTTCTAGAAGCTGGTTGTCCCTGAGGATTCTTTCTCAAGAATGGTGTCTTAGTCCCCTTCTTCCTTTGTTCCATCTTGTTTTTCTTCTTTTCTTCCCAATCTTTTTGGAAAGTTGGTCTTCCTTTATGGTGAGAATAAATGCATTTAGATCACCTTATGGTCTCCTCCAATGTTTTGGGATCATCATATTATATATTGTGACTGATAAATGATGTCATCTCACTCAAATACCTTTGAATCTTAAATGGATCTTCCTTAATGAAAGAAACACACTTTAGCAGTTCTAAAAACCTTCCTTCATATTCATCTATGGTCATACTCCCAACCTTGAGTTCAAATAACTCCTTCATTTTCTTGTCATAGTATCTCTTAGTCAAGTATTTCTTTTGAAAATACCTCTTGAATTCCCTCCAAGTAACATTTTTCTCATCAATGTGTTGCACCTGCACAAATTGGTCCCACCACAAGGATGCCTTTCCCTTGAGCTAATAGATGTAAATTCTTCCTTCTGCATGTGAAGAGTAATTATGCAATTGAAAATACTTCATCATTCCTAGCAGCCATGTCTCTGCATCCTCATCCTTCTTCTGCTCACCATCAAATGTAGGAGGTTTGATTTTGTTCATTTCTCCTTGTAGCTCAACCACCCCAGACCTCCTATTAGGTTTCCTGATAGGGGATGGACTTGAACAATTGTGTGGTCTCCTAGTGAAATTCCTTGGGGAGTGATGGTGATGTCTGCCAAATCTTATTGTGCTTATCCTCTCATCATGAGACCTATGACTTCCTTATTTGTTTGAGTCATTCTCCTTATCCATCTTATTTTCTATTATTTCCAAGATCTGTAGTAAATTTATGTTGAATCCCTCCTAATGCTCCTTGGATTTCATAAGCCTCTCATTATCATCTTTATAACTTCGTAAATCCTTTTGAAAACCTTTAATGGTCTCTACCAAGTTCATGCTTTCTTCCTTTCCTTCTCCATGTCCATTTTAATTTGTACCATCATTACCCATATTGACATACATCCCTTTGATCTCATCTTCATGGTTGTAAGCCCCCTTGTGTATCATCCATGATTCTGAAATCTATGGTGATCATGTTCTGATCTAATTGTTGTTAACTCTACAAAATGTGCGGTCAACAAAACTTGTTAGGCTAAATAATTTAACAAATTCATGAAATTATGTACAATTCTGGTTCAATAATACATTAGAATTATTTATTTTGATTTCCTAAAAAATTGGCTACCTAGATCACTTTTCTGGGTGAATATTTATATTCTACTTTCCAAGACCTTTCTAACGCTTACATCCATGCTCAATTCTAAGTCTTGAGCATAAATTTATGGTTATTTGAAAATTGTCCATTAATTCTTCTGTTCACACTTCAACTTGGTGCAAATTTTCATTGTAATTATGAATTTTTGCACCTAATCCATTGGATTTTTGGTAGGATCTTAATTAGGTTTCTTCATATACATATTTTGGACAGTTTGTCCAAGTTTCACCTCTTTCTGGGTTCTGGGTTGCTAGTTATATCCTACTGAATTTCTAGGCCAATTAGTGTTTTTGGTATGGAATGATACAAGTTCTTTCTATTCCATCTTGAACATTTTTAACATGCCCAAAATCTTAAATAGCTCCAGGACTGTGTTTTGTGTTTCAATATATTTTCATAGACTTCTCCTATGCTTCAATCTGATTCCGGAGCAAAAAGTTATGGCCCTCTGAAGTTAGTTGGGTCTTAAAATTTACCCCCCATTGTTTGTCATGTAACTTCCTCATAAAAGATTCATTTAACGAATAGTTTACACCATTAGAAATCTCTCTCTAGGATATTTCATTTGAGTTGAAAATACTAGTGTACCTTGGTACACTCTATTCTCATGATTTTTGAGTAGATAAAAACATTGTTTAGGGCCACAAAAACGCACTGCAAAAAGATGGCCTTCAAACAGTATAATATGTCGCATAAATTCATTGGTTTTCTGTTGTTGTATACCATCCAAACAACTTCATGCGCACACATTTGAAAATGTACACCCATATTTAGCATGCGTAGAAACACCATAAGGTAGTGCATGCTCCACGCACCTATAACCAATGTGGATCACTTCTCTGTCACGCTAATATCTAGTGCACACTACTTTTGTGTCATGCGCCAATATCTACCATGCACAATTTTGGTTCATTTACTAATAATTTTTACGCGCAATTTTTGTGTCACATGATAATATTCCATGCTACACCATGCAAAAGTTTAGTACGCTCCCACTGCGCACTAGTACTCCAAGCACACCATTAATTAAACTGTCGCGTGGCAGGAATATTTAGCATGAATGCATTGCATACCAACATTGTGCATGCACCAACAACATTCCTCTGCGCTCTACAAACACTCAATGCACACACCACCCACACCAATATTATGCATGTGCACACCGCACACGCCAATATTATGCATGTGCCACCTGATCTTCACCGCACAGTGCGCAATTTAGTGCGCACATCCCCACACTATTATTTTTCCACACTTCACCAACTTTGCTCTGTGTAGCACCAAATTTAAGTACACACACCTGCACACTATTATTTTTTGTGCATTACCAATTCTACACCGTGCAGTTCCAAATTTAAGTGCGCACACCCTACACCATTATTTTTCGTTCATTACCAATTCTGCATCGCGCAGTGCCAAATTTAAGTGTGCACACCCGCGCACTGTTATTTTTTGCGCATTACCAATTTTGCACCGCACAACGCCAAATTTAAGTGCGCACAACCACACACCCTTATTTTCCACACATCACAAGCTTTTCATTATACATCATGCATTTTTAGTGCACACACTTGTGCACCTTCATTTTTTTTTGCGCATCAATACGTCATGAATTTCACTACAGAAATTGGGGCTTTTGCCAAAATTTTCTCATTTGTCACCATGGTTATTATGAAACTATGAAATTTGTTCAATTTCACTCCAATAACACCAATTCAAACTCTACAACAACAAATCGCTACTGGGTGACATTCCCAGAAAGAATTTTTCCCAATCTCAATTCACGAATTGAGAATTTTAATCAACTAATCTCTCTCCATCTTTCATGGATTCCTTGTAACTTCAAATTTGACCAATTATGGGTCTCAATTTGCTAGAACATATATTAAATTAAGAATATCTCATCACTTGGCCGAATTTCTCAAATTTCCCATGAATTTAACAACATAAATTGAGGCGTTTTCCCAATTCGACGCAATTGCTTCTAATTTTTACGATGGATGCATTGTAACTTGAAATTTGGCCACTTCAAAATCAATTCTCTGTGAAATTTTGCTTCAATTCAAAATCAATTCTCCGTGAAATTTCGCTTCAATTCAACTTTCTCGACCCATCCAGGCTCAATGTTGAAAATTGGAGCTCTGATACCATAGTGTAGCATCCCCAACATCCAACTGGGCTATGCCACATAAATTTTTTGAACTGTATACAAAATTAAAATATACAGAAACTCTGCAAATGCACAGATTCATATAGAATAATAATAAAAATACACATGCAACACACAGGAAAACCCATAAAAATAAATGCATACATAATAATGCATCATGTAATTTAACACACAATTGACACTTATCTTGGTAAAAATATCACCAACTACGTGCAGACCTTCCACGTTCCTCCAAACCTTATACCACACCGCCCAAAACTCTCAGTAGTGGGTCCCCCCGAGCTAGGAATAAACTCTACCCTAGTAAAAGAATTCCTAACCAAGCTAATGTATCTCGGACAATGGGAAAAAATCCGTCATAGGTTCCAACTCGAACTAACAACCTACAGTCCCTCATTCCCCACATGCAAGTCCCACCCCAATAAGTGTTCCCCTTCTCTGCTCAACAATCCCTCGGTTGTCACACTTCCTTTCTAGGGCTTCATAAATAGGTCGTATAGGAAGTCTCAGAGCCCTATAGCTACAGTTTGGCACATTTTGGAAATCAATTCCCAACAATTCTCTCACCTAGAGAGAATTTCTCATGGGCCTAACAATCCACCTCTTCAATATCCCACGGGCCTGAAAACCCACTTCTTTAGTCTAGATCTTAAGATAACCAGGTACAGGTATAGTGACAGGAAGGTACCAAGGACAACTGAATGAGTGAGTGCATGATAATGGAATGATTGGAAAATAAACTAAGTCCAAACTATATGTATGCATGTTCCCAACTTGACACTTATCATGTTGAGAACTACTTTGGCCCACTTGTCCCCATCATTAGAACTTAGGATAAAATAATTATCCATACTTTATACTTTAAGGAATATTAATATAATATTCCTTTTTGTCTTAATCTTCCTAGCTTAGCCCCTTATCCTTAACTTTTATCCCCCTTTCCCTAACTAGTGGAGTTTAGTCCCCCATACTCTTTTACATGGTTGGTATGTCGTATTTATGTGTTTTTCATTAATATTTGTGTGTGATTACATTTACATTTACATTTACATTATAGATATATTTTCCTTTCTACATCACAGTTCACCAACCTCAAAACAAAACATATACACAAAGTCTCTATGTCCTCAAAATCGTGCACACTTAAGTTTGTTGTGCGCAGTATCCTAGAATGTGCACACTTCATCATTTTAGTGTGAGTTACATGTGTGCACTATACCATGGAAGTTGCACACAAAATGATATCAAATAAATAACCATCTTAAGTACATTTGTATTTACATTTAGAGTTGGGGTTCAGCCTAGGGGTATTACACTTGGTCACTCATCAAGATCCTGGGGCATCCAAATATGGTGATTGTTGGAGTTAATTCACACACACCTAGGATTTATTTTTCCTAAGTTTTTTCCTTGTTTATTACTTATAATTATTCATTATCCATTCTCCTATAATTTAGGGGAGAATATTCCACCTAGACAATATTCTCTTTCAGTTGACACTTCCGTTTGACTAGTTGAGTTGAGTTTAGATGTTGCATTGATTTTGTCACCATGCAACATTGGGATCATCACCATGCTGATTTGAACTTGAATTGGTATCATCACCAGAGTGTTGCATTAGCCTTGATTCGCTAAGTTAACTCCTCACTACTCTCTGTTCAGTCAGTTAACTAAAGACTAGTTGACTAGTTAACTCAACTAAGTGGCAGTTCACTCCCGTAACTGCCTGAGAGACTAGACTAGGTGGAATTTCACTCCCGTAACTATTGGTGTGTGTACATATCACTCTAGACCATGAATATGGTGCATTGGTTATCCTCCAATCGAAATCATTGAGTTATAAAGAGTATATCATGTGTAAATTATTCATTATTTACAACGATTAATGAGAATTCTTCCATTCTTTCTCTCCTTCTTATTCTTTCTCCAATTATCTCTGCAAATGTGTGTATTATTGTTTAGATATATCTATTCTGTGAAGTTTCAACACATTTACATGGTATCAGAGTCGACATACTGCTAAGCAAAAGCTACACCAAATATTTTTGCAGGTACAAAAGATTGAAGACAGTCGAAAGATGGAATTCCAAAAAGAATTCATTCTTACACCTTACAACTATTTTGCATGGAAGGAGAAAATATTCATACATCTCTGAACCAGAGGGTTGTACAGGTTAACCTTGAATACAGATACAAAACTGACATCATCCATAGAAAAATCCAAATACTTAAATCACATGGATGAGGCACTCAGAACAATTTGCAGTCTTATTTCTCTCGATCTCCTTTTTCATATATCTTCCTGTAAGACTCCCAATGAAGCCTAGACCACCTTAGAAGGGATCTTTGGCAAACAAGATGATATGAGGGGACATATGTTGGAGGTGGATCTGCTCACATTGGATCCAAAAAGCTTCGATAATATCCAATATTTCTTTACAAAATTCAAGGATTTACTGTCGCAACTCAAAGCTTGCGGGGTTGATAAATCGAAGGAGGAGAAACAAATGGTTCTCACCATTCTCTCCAAGATTGGTAGTGAATTCTCTCTATTCGTATCTACATTCCATACTATCATATTCTCCTCTGGAGCCACCTAGAAGATGCCTTCTCCTAAGGACTTTATCAAATCCATGGCACAAGAGAAAACCAAGCTCATCAACATGGGAACAATCAAAGGCCCAAGGGCGCATGCATTCGTTGTGCATGATGGAAGTCACAAATATCAGAAATATAAAGATAAATATAAATGGAAATCTCATGCACATCCGAAGAAGGAAGGGTATGCAAAACCCTTCATTCATGCCTCTGGATCTGTTAGCATTTTGTAAATTTTGTGTGGCTGAATAGATAAATGACAGAGGTAACTGTTTCAACTAGATTTAGAGCTGAGGTACTAGCCTACTCAATTCATAGAGGGATCTCTCGTGTCATTGTATATATATATGGAAATCGGTGGCTAGATTTGGTTTGTTTTGGGGTATTTTAACAAAGTTGTTGGCAAAGAAGGGGAGGAACACTATGGGCTATGGAATCAAAATTCTAAAAGTGAATGAAAACAATGCATCGAATGATAGAAATCTCCATAGGACAAAGGCTAAATAAGGTGATGAATATGAGTTATTCTTAAATTTAAAAGGGGTGTAGGAAGATAAAGAGAACAAATAATTGCATCAGAGCATTACTAAAATGAATTCTGAATAAGTTAAGAAGACAATCACATAGTTTAAATTTCTTAAGCCAAGAGTGTCACAAGACGAATTCTGGGCCTTTAAAATCTCCAATTTAAATAGAAGAAAGTGTAAATGAAATGATAGGTTACAAGAAATATGTACGATGAAGGGAAACAAAGCTCATATCACCACCCATTAGAATATTTATGTAGAGACTTCAAAATCTTCTGCATTTATATTCAATTCAGATTTAGAAAATTTACAAATAGAGTTTGATACAACGAAAAAGGTTCTCTTGCACTTCTTATAGAATTAATCAATTCAAGTCTCTTAGTACTTATACAATTTGATAAAAAACAATTGAAACTAAAACGTTTCATCTTCTGTAACAGTTTTGACTGGCAGTTTCGATATACGAAATGATTTACAATAATTAGCAAAAAGAAAATGTTTCAAAATCATGAAAAAATTCTCTAACTATCCGACTTCCTCTATGCCATCTGCCTCGCTCTAAGATTCCGCTGGATTTGCAAAAATGGCGACACCTAGAGATCACATGCTAGTTCTAGGGACGTTGCACTTTGTCTTACCCTACCGCATGATTTCTTTCCATTGTGGATCAGAGGGGATTCCGTAAACCATCATCTCTTTAATCAGAATTTCCAAGTCAATGCATGTAGCATAGGACATGGCTGGCATGTTGACCTTCACTGTTTTAAACTTGTTTAAAATTTTGAAATCTATAGCCAAATACTCTACTAAACTCAGACCTTTCAGACTTTCTTCCATATCCTCAAACTTAGAATGGTCCATTCTGCATTGCATGAGGAGAGAGTGATAGTCTTCTTGATTGTATAATGAGCCTTTACAATCCCAAAATGATGGAAGGCCTTTGACGAACAAATCTTCAATAGCGTCTTTAAACTCTTGTATGTTTTATTTCGTTTGCACAACTTTGTTCCGAACTGATCCAAGTAAGTTGTGAATAGCAATAATCGTCCTGGCTGAAATGATCAACATGGTTCTATCTTTCACACCAATGGTTTGAAGTTCAACAGTTGGTACAACATTCAGTAAATCAATAGTGTTTTGGGCCCACTCCAAGTGCTTCTTTGATAATATTTCATTTACAACAGAACATTTTTTCCAAGCTGTAACAACCATGTTATCTTTGTCATCGATAAAATTTAGATAAACCCTGAATTTAGCAATGTCCACAACAATAATGTCCCAAATTACATGTTTGGCTCCTTGCAATAATGTCTTTCCCTTTAACCTGTTTTTTAGCTTGTTTACTCTCTCCTACAAATCTTAATTTTCTCTTTGGACTTGAGCTATATTTTCATCCTTCACTTTCATCTCCCGCTTCATCTTTTCCATGTTCTCTTTGAGATTCTTGATCTCACCTGTTTTTAATCTTACCTGGGACATAGCTTGGACAAACCCCTCAGTGCTTGATCCAGCCTCTATATTTGCAAGTATAATGAATTCCATGTATGATGTTGTTTCCTGTGCCAGTGACCAATGTTCTTTATCTTTCTCCAATTGCAGCAGTTTAGCCTTGTAATCGAGTGCCTCTTGTCTGAATATTTCTTTCTCCTGTTCCAATGCAGTCAATTCTGTTGTCCGTGGATGATCTGTAGGTGACATCTTCAGATTTTTCTTTAGACTTTGGATCATCTTGTCCTTTTCATCCAAAGAAGCATTCAACCCCTAGCGACCTTCAGACTCTATTTTTTTCACCTATGTCATCCAGGCTTTGCTGGACACTTTTTCCTGTTTCAGTTGTCCATCTAGTTTTGATGCGTATGTTGTTAACCTGGCAACTTTTAGTGCCAAGCTCAGATAATCAAAATATAACATGTCACTAACATTCCTATGAAATTTTACCTTGTCGAGGGCAGCAATGATTTCATAGTGCATTTTGATCTCGAAGACCTTATCATCATTAGCCACTGTAATGTTAAATGTCTTTTTCTCCACATCCCTAACTAAGAGTAAGGAAGCCTTATGCTGAGAAGTCTTTTCTACTTTAGGCAAAAGATCTCTTATTTCACTATTTTCCATACTTCCTTTCATAGCATACTGATGTATTAAATCTCCCTTGGAATGATACGCTACCCTAGGTGTCTAGCCAAATATGTATTTTCTGTTGCTGAAGACCTTTGTGTTGCTTTCGTTTTGTGGCCTGTTTCTTGTACTAGTTTCTTCATTCTTGTTTGTAGCCTCTACCATTTCCATGCATGTTTTCCCTTTGAGCTCTTCTTCTTCCAGGTCAACTGCTTGAGATGATGATTTGATTTTCATCCTTTTGAGAGTGTCTTGTTGGCTACTGGTATCTAGTGCTTATGAACTACTCCTCTTATTGTAAACACTCATTTTAGGAGCTTTGATAACCAACTTAGGGGAAGGTTTCCATGTTGGGCTCAACTGAGGAGTTGGTTCTATTTGTTTTGTTTGATCTTGCTGTATGGTGACCTCCATCTCTGCATAGGTCTCTAGATTGGTCAACTCATCAAATCCTTCGACATGTTCATGTTCATTGGGACCTTGTCTACTGGCCAATCTTCTCTTTTATATGATCTGATGGGGATCATATCTTCTCCCTTGCAACTGTGTGAAACCAAATTCACTGAGCTTGGATTTAATCTGGGACAAACAGGACTTACTCTTCACCATGAAGGGACCTACCATAAAACGAAATTTCAGATTAGAAGCCTTGTGTGCTTTCAGAAAATGTCCAGTTTCTGAGACAATTCTTTGTCTTATGAATTCCAAAGCGAAGATCCTGGGCATTAGAAAAACTAGTAAAAGATAAGATCCCTCCTGGTATCCATATACCCAAATCACAGTAGATTGTGTGAATAGCACCCAATATTCTACCAAGCTCTCTGGATTGGGTTGTAATGAGATTTTCATCTCTTCCAGAACTCTCGGTAGATCTAAACCAAAAATGAGATTGTATACCCTGGACATAATCTTGTTGATGAAGATGAGCATGGTTATCCTTTTGCACTCGGTCGGAATAAAATTTGTCTTAGGAACTTGGGTTTTGTTGAACTCCATAAACATCCTCAACAAGTGAGTGTAGTATATGAAGTGTCTCAATGAGTTGAAGTTAACTAGTTGTTGATGTATATTCTCTGCAATAAATTCGTCAAAACTAACACGGACTGACTGACCAGACAGAAAACAAACCAATAGGAAACCTAACATGACTTCTACCACAAACTTGTCATTGTCTAACCCTAAAATTTGACTTAGCAGGGAACACATCCACTGGACTTCGATAATCATGATGCTTACACTGGAAGGTAATGATAGACTATCTGAATTATGTTCAGGCTTGACTATGGTATGCAGAAATAAGGTTTTAACTTTGGGTGGACACTCTCTATAAATTTTTCTCATTCTTTTTTCCTTGAAGGGATCTAACACTCTAGGGGAGGCATCTAGTACACTAAGAGCATGCTGGAGTGATGGAATGTCTACTTTACATAGAACTTCATATCCTAATTTATTTAAAATGACTATTTATCCCTGAGAATATCTCTCTGCACACCAAATTACAAATTTGCAGAATGGAAAGACCATTTCTACGACATAAGGGATGATGAAGGCTTAAGCTGCTTCAAGGAAAGGTATGCGCATTCTAACACTGTCCAAAAAATTTGATCTTGATACAGAAATGGGTGAGACTTTTATCTCTGTGTTGAAAATGTCAAAATATCTATCAATTAGGGCTTCCTCCCTAGAGGATATCTCTTGTTCATTCACAGATAAACTGATAAGATTGGTAGCCATGGTGAAGAATACCTGTCAAGCGGTGAAAAACATGAGTCTGGTTCGGTTCTGAGCTTTGAAATTCGACTGGAAGCTTTGTGCCAAGTTTTCGAACATTCAAAGGCTTTGAATTATCATAGAATAATGTTGGGGGTTCCTCCTTTTATAAATATCCATTGAAATCGGGGGTTGGAGAAAACAGTTTCAAGTGAACCGCTTTTTGCCCCGACGTATCTCTGAGGGTGCCACGTGTCCATGATTCAAACCACAGTATTTTTCCCTGGCCTTCCCTCTATCGATTAATCTTCGTGTTGTTTCAATTGTCAATATAAACTTTAGGTGTTGATTAGGGCTACTTCAGGATCTACGGTCCACATTGGCCTGACGGCTTTGGCATCGAGGGGTTGTAGGAAGTGGTATTAGTCAGACTACTTTTTCCCCCGATATACCTCTACAGGTGCCACATGTCCCATAATGAAACCGTGATTGTTTTCCCTAGCCTGCCCTCGATCACTTAACCTTCATGTTAGTTAAATCTCTTATACACACCTCAATCGTTGATCTGGGATGCTTTCAGGATCGACAGTCCGCTGAGTCTTGCTCTTTACATCTCCTTTATTTTGTCTATATGTAGCCAGATATAGCAGGGCCCTCTGATCTATCATATCTCTATGATGATATAACCCTTCACTAAGCTCTTTAAGCTCAGATGCCAACCCAAAAATATTATGGTGATAACATTGTCTCTAACTGGGGATGCTATCCTCCCTGCGAGGTAGAAAAGAACTATAGATTAAGTGTCTACCCATTGGGCTATAATCTCATGTGTGTGATCTGAATCCTTTTACCTTTATTCACAAATTCCAAACCTACTCAGCACAGCACAGGGCCTTCACCTCAGGCTTCAACCATGCTGTTTTTATTTTGTCTTTCATACGTAAATAAAAAATACAAAGTGACTATGTACAATGAATGGTGGGGTGAGGATTTTTCAAACAACGTAATGGTTGAGGAACCTGCCATTCACAGGCCCTCCTCTAGCAAGTTTTCCATCACTTTCTTCCAACAAATAGGCATTGCTCCCACAAGAAGCTGTAATTTTGAACGGGCCCAACCACAGGTGATCAAATTTCCCATGTTTACCTTTATCTTCGTTCCTGGCATCCTGTCTCAGTACCCAGTCTCCGAGTTGGAAGTCATTCACTTTGGTACATCTGTTGAAAGATTCTTTGATCTTTTCTTGACATAACTGGGCGTTATTGAAGGCCCTTTCTCTGGTATGTTGTATGTTGTATGTTGATGAGTTCATCCTCCCTTCTCCGACCGCCATTCATTTCTGCTTCTTGCTCCTATAACAAATTCATCACTGACAATCCCAATGCAGTAGGAAAGATAGCTTATGTACCATAAATGATCTGGAAAGGAGATGTGATAATAGATCTCTTCGGGGATATCCTATCAGCTCACAGTGCATGAATGAGATTTTTTTGCCATGCTTTTTATGCTCCTGCAACAATTTTTTGATGATCCTGACCAAGCTTTTGTTTGAAGACTCGGCTAGTCCATTTCCTTGCGGGTAGTATGACATAGAATGGCCAAGGGTAATTTTGTAATCACTACATAATTTTTCCAACTTTTTAGATTTGAAAGCTGCTGCATTGTCTATTATAATCTTGATCGGGAATCTGAATCTAGACAGGATATTGTCTTCTAGGAATCAAATGATAACATCATCCGTAGCTTGTTTGGTAGGAACAACCTCAATCCACTTAGTAAAATAATCCATTGCAGTCAGGATCCATTTGTGTTGAGCCGAGGACTGTGGGTGTATTTATCCTATAAAATCTAGGCCCCATTGTCTGAAAGGAGCTTCTACTAAAATGGGTTTCAATGGCAGAGACTGCAATTTTCCTTTCCCATCGAATATTTGACATTCGTGTCATTTTGACACTTCTTTGTAAACATCAGGGAAAATACTTGGCCTGTAGAAACCTGCTCTCAAAATTTTGTGCATAGTCGTCTTCCAATAATGGTGACCTCCACAGTCACCTTTATGGAACTCTCTGATGGTATTTTCCACTTCTTCTTCTATCAAACAGCTCAAAAAAATCCCTCTCAGGTCCTTCCAGTACAGTAATTTATTTACTATACAAAATTTTGTAGCTTTCAGTTTTAGGAATCTGGCCTTTTTTTTTCTATACTTAGGTGGAGCTTGTAGATTGTTTAACACAAAGATAATATCTGCATACCATGTATATTCAATAAATGTCTGAGATACTCATGGAGTTTCCTCTTCTTGATCTGTTGTATTCTCTGATATACCTTTAGTGAAATTTATTCCCAGGAGTTCACAGTTCGTTTTCACCATCAGTCTAGCAAGTCCCTGTCCTTTGATCAATTTCCTTGGTTTGATTTCAAGGTCATACTCTAACAGTACTGCAATCTATTTTACTCTCTTTCCTTCAAGATTAGGTTGTGTCAAGATGTCTTTTACTGAGCGTCTTGGGACATAAGCCATGGTATGTGAATGTAGAATATAAACCCTGAATTCCTTCAATGCTTTGACAAAGCATATGCCTACTTCTCCATGATGTCATATTTCAGAGGAGAATCTCTCAATGTCTTACTGTAGTATGCTATGGGCTTCTCGAATTTCTTTTCATCCTTCTAAAGTAATACTCCTGCAATTGAATGCTCAGAAGCGAAAGAGAATAGTATGAAATCTTTCTCAAAATTTGGATTGGCTAGCACAGGAGCCTTTGTTAGTGCTACCTTGATGTCTTCAAAGGATTTTCTAGCCTCAGGGACCCACTTGATTTCATTTCCCTTCTTTAACATGTTGGTGATATTTTTTATGATTTCAGCTAAATTAGGAATGAATCTTCTCAGAAAATTTACCTTGCCCGGGAAAGATTGTACCTCTTTTTTTCTTCTAGGTATGCCAATCTTCAGGATGCCCTCCACTATGCTGGGGTATACCTTTATCCCTTCCTTCGAAATAATATTCCCTCGGAGTTTTCCCTCTTCCATGGAAAAATTTGACTTTTTCAGATTCAAGGATATGCCAAAATTTCTGCACTTTTCGAACGCCCTCCTGAGCTGCTTGATGTGTTCTTCATCTAAGGAAAAATATACCGTATTGTCATATAGATATATAACAATTAATTTATCCTTTTCATCTGCAAAATCTATATCCATGGCCCTCTGAAACATTTCCCCTGCATTCATGAGTCCAAATGGCATTTTAGCATACATAAATGTTCCCCAAGGTGTGGTGAATGTTGTCGTTTCTTAATCGTCGGGATGTACCATGATCTGATTGTATCACGAGAAACCATCTAACATCGACATATTTTGGGAGCCTACCACCTTCTGTAAAATGTGATCCATTTTAGGCAATGGAGTTGTCTTTAAGGGATACTTTATTTACGTTCGTAAAGTCAACACACAACCTGATTTATCCACTCTTTTTTCTAATTGGTACTAGATTGGCTACCCATTTGGAGAACCTCAGGGACACTATGATCTTTGCTTCAAACAATTTTTTCACTTATTTCTCTATCAATGGTAACAATAGAGCATTTATTCTTCTTATTTTTTGTTTGAATGGCTTTTGGTCTTCTTTAATTGGGATAACATGTTGGATTATACTGGTATCGTAGACTTTTCGATCATCATAGCTCCAAGAAAAAACATCAGGGAATTCTTTCATTAATTTGACATACCTCTCTCTGATTTTAGGGTTGATATAACTGGACAGTTTCACAATATTTGGGTCTTCTGGAGTTCCGATATTGCTATATTCTATGTCTCCTTCATTTACTGTGATCTTTAGGCTTATGGCTACGTCATTGTTATCGAAAATTTTATATAATGGAACCAGACCCTTGGGGATGATATTACTCTTTAGTTGCATGATATCTCTACCAACGATTTGATTGTTGAAATATCCTTCTTTCGTGAAAGCGGCTACATCTACCTCATCATCGCAATATCCATCGTCAATGTTCAAATTCTCAAACTCGTTCTTCATTTTTAGGAAGCTTTCTATCTTCTTGTCATTTTCTAAAACCTGTCAGTGCTTCATATTGTCTGGTACTGTTGGCATGTACTTTAATTCCACCTTGTAGCTTTTCTTAGGGAAGATAGGGACTCTAAAAACTGCTGCAGAAGTTGCCAGAGCATCAGCAATCTGATTCTTCTCTCTTGGGATGGCCGATAAATTGCATTCTTCAAATTTCTCGAGGAGTTTCAACACCAGATTCCTATAATCCCTCAATCTGGGTTGTTTTTCTTGGTATATGCCCTTGATTTGATTTATAATTAACTCAGAATATCCATTCACAACAATTCTTTTGGCACCTAGTTCTTCTAAAACTTTCAATCCCAATATCAACGCTTCATATTCGGCCATGTTATTAGTGCATTCAAAAAAAAGTTTGTAGGAACACAATTTCACATCTCCTTTGGGATGGTTGATCCATACACCGGCTCCAGCTCTTTCTATATAGGCAGCTCCATCAAAATTCATCTTCCACAACTGGTCTTCTACGTTATCTTGTGGCTCTGAAAATTCTTCCATCTGCCCCTTAAGCTCATCCTTGTAAGCTAAAACAACTTATGTTTCTTCTTCTTCAGAGCACAGGTCATTGAAGAAGATGGAATATCCTAATTCAGTCTCCACTGAATATATAGGATGATTTCTAGGCTTTGATTTATTGTTGACCATATATTTAAGAAAAACCTCCCCGTACAATATTTTGTCCTAACCAAAGACAGGAATAGTAGCATAATACATGTCCATCTGGAGGGTTCCCTTTAATTTTGTAGCCCATGATCTGGACAACAACATACCAAATTTTGGAGGGATATCAGCAACCACTACGTCCATCACCATGTTCTTTGTTGTAATTTGCACGAAATAAATGACCATGTCTTTGATCATGCCAAGGAATTTTACCTTTCTTGAATTGAAGGAGAAAAGATCTTTGTAAGTTCTTGTGACTTCGAGACCTAATTGGTCCATGACTAGCTTTGGCATTAGGTTGTGTGATGCTTCAGAATCTAGCATAGCATTGTGTAGAATCATGTCATGGGACTTCTTGATTTTCACCACCTTCTTCCACTCTTGGGCCAAATAGGATAGCTGGGTGATCATCTTGTATGTTTAAGGTATCAGAGTTCTGTCCCATTTTAAGCATATTGATGATCTGATTTCTATATTCGTTGTTCCTGATCAATTCATTAAACGGTACCGAAATTTTTATCTTAGCCATTTCACTCTCGAAATCAAAAGATGATGGGGTCCTTTCTACCTCTTTGGTGACCATTTCTCTTCTTGTCAATATTTTCTTCCGAGGTTCTTCTTTTTGCTTCCCCTTTTCCATGGTATCTTTTGCAGTAGAATCTTTCTTGGTCTGAATAGAAGAAGGTACATTGTTTTGAGCTTCTTTGGAGAGATTCCCCTTTGGAGGAATACCTTTGGGAGAGTTTGGGGGTACTTTTTGATTTCAGAGGTTATATTGCCTTTGGAATTGCATGATGGGGTTTTTTAGTCCGGTCTCATAATCTTCCTTTTCCACTGATACCCTTTCCTCATTATCTTGCAGAAATATTTCATTTGCGTCCACGAATTGATCATGTTCTTCTTTGGTGAAAAATATCTCTATTTATTTATCATCACAATAGTTCATGTTATCTTCGAAATATCCATCATAACTTTCATTTACATAATTATTTCCTAGAGCCATTCTTTCCATCATCCGCTCCATGTTTCTCATCATTGCTTCGAATTTGTCCTCTGATGTTTGAGATGTTGAAGGTTGTTCTTTGTCTTGAGATCTATTTGTGTCTCTTCCAGCATTAGTTTTTATCTTCCTTGAAGCAATCAGGTTCACTTATACTTCTATAGCATCAGTCGTCATATCATCCAAAGTGGTGGACCTTTGTTCTCTTAATAATAACACAAAGTCACTTTCGAAAGAATCAACATATTTGAGTTGAGAAGCCTTGCGTGGGGGGGGGGTTTACTTCATAAGGAATGGCATTATCCACCTTCATGAATCTAGGTGAAAACTCATGTACTATCTCATCAAGTTATCTCTTCATATTGTTATACTGAGTCAACAACTGAAGGGAGTTTTTCTTTTCGAATCACTTTGCAGGAAGCTTGTCTCAAAGGCTTCAAAATTTAGAATACTTCCCGCCGGAGAACTCACGAACCACTTCCTCACGTCTCCAACAAGGCTTTGTGTAAACAACCTCATATACCTAGGTGAAAACTCATGTACTATCTCATCAAGTTATCTCTTCATATTGTTATACTGGGTCAACAACTGAAGGGGATTTTTCTTTTCCCGTCACTTTCCAAGGAAGCTTGTCTCAAAGGCTTCAAAATTTAGAATACTTCCCGCCGGAAGGGCTCTGAACCACTTCCTCACGTCTCCAACAAGGCTTTGTGTAAACGGTCTCATCTTCACATCTTTGTAGTCTACTTATTCCAAGTCTACGAAATCATTAAACCAGTCTAAATGTTTTTGAGATGATATGTTACCTTCGGCATCATATAGTTTAATCCTTAGATTGTAATCTTGAGGAAGGTCATGTAGTTGAGTGGGAAGTATGAGGGGCGCAAATCCAGCTACCATAGCTGCTATGAGGGGTCGGAGTGGACATTGGTTCTAAGAAGGAGTCACTATAGGCTTAACAGATATGGATAAAACCATATCTTGAAATATGTTCTCGTCAAAGATAGTCTTGCCTAGACAAGATTCAGACTTGGTTCTGAATAAGGATTGTTCAAATTTCACGTCAAACTCAAGGCCTTCGATGTTAGTCACTTCATCTCTAGGAAAGGACAGATATCAGTCAGGACGCAATATTGGGGTTACAAGACTTTCTTTTCTTTTGTGTACAATCTTTTCAGGGTCAGACATAGGGATTTCATCTTCTGGGTCTGGATTTTTCCTGGTGTGAACTTTCTTAGGAGCCAAGACTTCTATCTCACAAGGTGTGGTGCAAATAGCAACTAAATAATGGAGTTGCCAGTGTAAAAATAGTCTCAGCCAATAAGGTATTTGATCCACTGTCACCCTCAAGGATCAAATCAAAGCGTTAAATCATTTTCCCAGGGAAGATTTTTTTTAATTTTGTCCCCGACAATGGCACCAGAATGTTAGCACTCTGTAAATTTTCTCCGACTGAATAGACAAACTATATAGGTAATTGTTTCAACCAGATTTAGAGTTGAGACACTAACCTTCTCAACTTAGAGAGGGCTCTCTCGTGTCACTGGATATATCTATGGAAATCATTGGCTAGATTTGGTTTGTTTTGGGGATTTTTAACAAAGTTGTTGGCAAAGAAGGAGAGGAACACTATGGGCTATGGAGTCAAAATTATGAAAGTGAAAGAAAACAATGCATCGACTGATAGAACTCTCCAGAGGACAAAGGATAAATAAGGTGATGAATGTAAGTTATTCTTAAATTTAAAAGGGGTGTAGGAAGATAAAGAGAACAAATAATTGCATCAGAGCATTACTGAAATGAATTCCAAATAAGTTAAGAAGACAATCACATAGTTTAGATTTCTTAAGCCAAGAGTGTCACAAGATGAATTATGGGCCTTTAAACTCTCCAATTAAAATAGAATAAAATGTAAATGAAATGAAAGGTTACAGGAAATACATACGATGAAGGGAAACAAAGCTCATATCACCACTCGTTAGAATCTTTTTGTAGAGACTTCAAAATCTTCTGCATTTATATTCAATTTAAATTCAGAAAATTCACAAATAGAGTTTGATACAACCAAAAAGGTGTTCTTGCACTTCTGCCAACATTAATCAATTAAAGTCTCTTAGTACTTATACAATTTGATAAAAAACAATTGAAACTGAAACATTTCGTCTTCTGTAACAGTTTTGACTGACTATTTCGATATACAAAACGATTTACAATAATTAGCAAAAAGAAAACGTTTCAAAATCATGAACAATTTCTTTGAATTTCTGAATTCCTCTGTGCCATCTATCTCGCTCTGAGCTTCCACTGGATCTGCAAAACTGGCAACACCTGGAGATCACCTGTTGGTTCCGGGGACGTTGCACTTTATCTTAACCTACCGCATGATTTCTTTCCATTGTGGATCAGAGGGGATTTTGTAATCCATCATCTCTTTAATCAGAATTTCCAAGTCAATGCATGTAGCATAGGACATGGCTGCCATGCTGACCTTCACTATTTTAAGCTTGTTTAAAATTTTGAAATCTGTAGCCAAATACTCTACCAGACTCGGAACTTTTAGAATTTCTTCCATATCCTCGAACTTAGAATGGTCCATTCTGCATTGCATGAGGAGAGAGTGATAGTTTTCTTGATTGTATAACAAGTCTTTACCATCCCAAAATGATGGAAGGCCTTTGACGAACAAATATTCAAAAGCATCTTTAAACTTTTGGATGTTGTATTCCATTTGCACAACTTTGTTCCGAACTGATCTGAGTAAGTTGCACTTAGCAATAATCCTCTTGGCTTAAATAATCAACACGGTCCTATCTTTCAAACCAATGGTTTGAAGTTCAGAAGTCGGTACAACATTCAGTAAATCAATAGCGTTTTGGGCCCACTCTGAGGGATTCTTTGCTAATATTTCATTTACAACAGCACATTTGTTCCCAGCTGTAACAACCATGTTATCTTTGTCGTCGATAAAATTCAGATAAACCCTGAATTTAGCAACCTCTACAGCAATAATATCCCAAATTACATGTTTTTCTCCCTGCAATAATGTCTTTCCCTTTAAACTGGTTTTTATCTTGTTTACTCTCTCCTACAAATCTTTATTTTCTCTGTCGAGTTGAGCTATCTTTTCATCCTTCACTTTCATCTCCCGCTTCATATTTTCCATGTTCTCTTTGAGATTCTTGATCTCACTTGTTTTTAAGCTTACCTTGGACATATCTTGGACTAACCCCTTAGTGCTTGATCAAGCCTCTGTATTTGCAGGTATAATGACCACCATGACTGATGTTGATGCCTGTGCTAGTGACCAATGCTCTTTCTCTTTATCCAATTGCAACAATTTAGCCTTGTAATTGAGTGCCTCTTGTTTGAATATTTCTTTCTCATGTTCCAATGAAGTCAATTTTGTTGTCTGTGGATGATCTGTAGATGACATCTTCAGCTTTTTCTTTAGACTTTGGATCATCTTGTCCTTTTCATCCAAAGAATCTTTCAACCTTTGGGGACCTTCAGACTCTAGTTTTTTCACCTATGTCATCCAGGCTTTGTTGGACACTTTTTCCTATTTCCGTTGTCCATCTAGTTTTGATGCGTATGTTGTTAACTTGGCAACTTTTAGTGCCAAGCTCAGATAATCATAATATAACATGTCACTGACATTTCTATGAAATTTTACCTTTTCGGGGGTAGCGATTATTTCATAGTGCATTTTGATCTGGGATACCTTATCATCATTAGCCACTGCAATGTTAAATGTATTTTTCTCCACATCCCTGACTGAGAGTAAGGAATCCTTATGCTGAGAAGTCTTTTATACTTCAGGTAAAAGATATCTTATTTCAATGTTTTCCATACTTCCTTTCATAGCATATTGATTTATTAAATCCCCTATTGACACTCAGAACTGAAATGGGTTGCAACAAATCAATCCCGAGGCAACCTCAAACCACTTTGGATTGGAAAGCTACCCTCCCCCAACCCGAGAGGGATCTCTCGAAAAAATTCACAATATGATCTTCAGTAAGCTCAAAAAAGGTGGGCAGATTTATGGGTAAATGATGGTCTTGGATTTTTAGAGTTCGGCGGTTAAACCAGGGAAATGGTCCATTGGGCATGGATTCAAGTGAAAACCGAGGAAAGGAAATAGCAGCGATCATATGACTAGCGGAAAGTGAGTCAAAGTAAGTCTATCTTTCAGCGATTTGATAATAGTGGTGTGGTAGCAGAAAAAGGAAAGGAAAGGCCGATGTAGCAGAGAATATATGCAGAATTATGGAAGTGTAGGCTGGTCTTACACCTGCTGATAGCTGGTGCAGAGGAAAAGAAACAAACAATTACAGAAAACCAAAATCCATTTGCTATAGTAGTGGTTGTACTCAAGTATAACGAAGCACATCAGTTAGACGAAAACGAAATGAAACACAGTCTTGACGGATTAAGGAAGAAATAAACAATATGATAAAGACAATATCAACTGTGAGTAAGGAACATATAAATGAAGTCCAAACAGATTTAACACAGCTGAAATAAGGAGAAACATATTGAAAGAAATCGACAGTGATGAATCTCACAGTCACAAGTAAAAAATCTTTTGTATTATTTTATTCCTGGTTTACAAAATAACTCAACAATTACAATGAACCCCTCTTTGAAAGAGGTTTTCCCCAGCTCCGCTCCTTTCTCTCTTACCTCTATCAGTCTTTTAAAAAGAAAAATAAAACTCTTTGTGTTCCAGGAATCTGAAGCATTTTTCCTTCTCCATACTGTGCAACTGCCGGATGCGTTGTCATTTATTTAAACCATTATTAATCATTTGACAAGTGGGGTACTTTCAACATATATGATGGATTCATTTAATAGAGCTACATTGCATCAGCCTGGGAATGTATGTTGGTAGACACAGCTAAACTACCATCTTTAACAACTCCGGCCTGTAGCCCACCTCCTTTGAGAAGCTCCTAAATCTGTCCCTCTACATGTCTTCCATCTTCTCCGCACAATATTAAGCATTAATAGTATCATTGTCACCAATCCTGATATGGCGAATAGGCCCCACAACGGTCGAACGTGAAGTTGGTTGGAACTTGACATAGGTTGCTTACTGCAATAACTCTCATAGTAAGGCAACCAATCGTTTTGAATTCTGTACAATTCCCCGCTCTCCGTTAACTGTAGTATTCTTCTAGAAATGTTTGCCACTAGTTGATGATGGATTTTGTCAAACACGAATCCCCAATTTAGATTAGTGAACGATTGGCCAGTGAAGGTGAGTGAACTGCAATAGTTGGCTACTAGGGATTTCATGTATGGACGTTCATATATGACTGCATCGGCTCCACTGCTAGACAAATTCTTGTAATAATCAACTTCTGTGGTTAGATTTATCATCCTTTGTTCAATGATTTTCAAGTCATTTCTCAATAAATATCTTATGAACGAGTTATTCCAATACGCAATTTTTATGTCCTGCCTTGCCACCACACTGTGGATGTCGTTAAGGGTTGGTTCCAATCATGGGGCTGTTAGAATAGCCGATAAATTTGCAGTATAGCACGAATACAGAATTCTTGTCACAACAAGGCAGGCTACACCAACTGTGCGCCCCATAACACTTCGAGTATCTTCCAGATTAGGGAACCATGTCGAAAAACTGTACCTGCACATATATATATTTATATTGTCAATTTCATACAATGGATTTGCCAAGCAGTTTGGTAGGTGTTCTGTGGCAGCCGGGTGATCAGGCCCGGGCGAAGGGGTGGACTCTATAACCATTTTGCGATCTTGGAACCTTGGAAGCTGGGCGATCACATTCTTGATTGTCACTGGTTAGCGGTTAACGACTTGTTATGAAAGGTGAGATGACGGGAACACAGGCCCACTTCCAACTGTTTCAGCCACCAAGTGGGCACAACAATCTTCATCCGACCCTGTCGAATGTGATCATTGAGATGAGAGCACCGAACGTTATGACTACGCCTGTCATGATCGCAGAGTAGAGCAAGGCGTCGAACATTACGACTGTGCCTATCATGATCGCGGTGTAGAGCTAGGCGTCGTTCCCCATTCTCAGACTCTGGAAGATCACCGCAAAAAAAAGAGCGATATTCTCGTTCGTGAATCTCATAATGTAAAAATGAGTGTCAGAAGTTGAAACGTTATGCCGAACACTTGTAATCTTGCTAGATCTCTCATAAACACTCACAAACACACCCAATCCCCTACTATTTTCTCCAGCGAGTTTCAGCGTTTAGCGCCAGCTAAAAATACAATTGATCATTTATCCCTTGAAAGGAATTGGAAATTCACAATGAATTACACCATCCAAATCACTAAATGTCCATCAATTGCTCCAAACACATATTTGGAGTTACTTGTGGCGTTCTCAACATATCTTTAGTATCATGCCGGTATGTCTTTACTACTTGTTCAATGCGCCGCCGACAGAGGGGACAATTTGATATGTGTGATGAGCAACACATATGACCATGCGGACCAAAGATTGCATTATATTCATGTTCCAAACATATTAGACATAGATCTGGCATTGGATTATCTATTTTCACATCATGACCATGTTAGCTTCCTGCATCGTTCTGGTCCTCTTCATGGGCATTCTGCTCCCTCTGCTGAGTTGTAGCTCTCATTACCCTTCTTTGTCATTCAACGATAAGAAAAATACTACTGCTATTGTTGTCAGTGCAATTCTGACAGAGCAACCTATTATAATCACCGACATGTGTCGAGGTCAAGTACCATTGGTGGGGCATTTGTCTGGATGAGATGTGCCATCACGACAATAGCAAAGAAACAATGTATTTTTTGATATATCATAACCACAATTCCCATTACTATTCAAACAAGCTCCACATCTTTGATCTCTATTCCGGTCGACCTGCCATGTTACCTCAAAGCCCTGTGCTAGTAACGTATTATTATTAATGGGTTGCTGAGAATGGTTTTGTTTAATTGGGAGTTGAAATGCATCACAGAAAGGTGTCCCCTCTATATTGAAATTGGGACTCAAACTGTAATACCAATCATTTCCACATAAACTCAAATTATATGATGGTAATCCACTGATGTTCTCAGGGACTTGATCGCACTACTTCCAAAGCGTGAGATTAGTGTAGGTATCGAGAACCTGAAAATGAGAGCCTGACCTCCAGAATTGATGGTAGTTACCTGAAAGATTACAATTACCGGCCCACACATTGTTATTAACAATTGTCATTATTTTATATATGTTGGTTGTTGTATTCTGCACAAAGACTCGATCACTATCATCTTCTGTAATGTTGTTAGAACTTGGAACCCTCTGCTTCACATTAAGTACCAAAGTTGCGAGATGACTTGTAAAAACCCTATAGGGATGTATTATGTTGAGGATATATCTCTGTTTCATTTTCCAGTGTGAAAAGTGGTGTTGGATGAGACAACACTGTGAGATAGCGTAGATTTAACTAAAAACCTCCTTTCTCCATTTGTCTTCCATTTACTTTGATAGGAATCAATTCAAGGTCAGACCCATCCTAAATAAAAGCTGATTGATACCTTCAATTCTAGGATGAACAACTTTTCTTTCCATAACAATTTTTTTTTGTGTCGCCCGATACAAATTTGACATTTCTAGTCCACTGTGTTCTAATAAACAATTTGGCATTTTACAGTTTGCAAGAAAGATTTCATTAGGTTCCTTCATGGGCACTAATCTTCAATCCCTTAAGTAGGTACCAAACAGAATGGTGGGGTAACATCTGGCTACTACTTGGGGACATGTGCTCCTCAGGGAAGTGCACAAGAATCCCAGAATCTCATCACAAAAACCTTCAAAACTCCATTAATGCAGTCCTCCTGTAGATTGTTCGGATACTGAACATGGATAGAATGGAAGTCTAAATGAAAAGAACCTTGTTCTGAAGGTGCATGTGTATATAATAGTGCCTTTATATCAAGGAATCCCATTGGTGCTTGGGATAAAAAAACACTGAGTAGAGAAATTTCCGAAATCTGTTACAACATCCCCCTTGGACTGATACACTACCCCAGGTGTCTAGCCAAATATGTATTTCCTATTGCTGAAGACCTTTGTACTGCTTTCATTTTGTGGCCTACTTCCTATACTGGTTTCTTCATTCTTGGTTGTAGGCTCTACCATTTCCATGCATGTTTTCCCTTTGTGATCTTCTTCTTCCATGTCAACTACTTGAGATGATTATGTGATTTTCATCCTTTTGAGAGTGTCTTTCTGGCTACTGGTATCTAGTGCTTTGGCATTGCCCCTCTTATTGTAAATTCTCATTTTAGGAGCTTTGATAACCAACTTAGGGGAAGGTTTCTATGCTGGGCTCGGCTGAGGAGTTAATTCTATTTGTTTTATTTGATATTGTTGTATGCTGACCTCATTTTCCACATAGGTCTCTAGATTGGTCAACTCATCAAATCCTTCGACATGTTCATGTTAATAGGGGCCTTGTCTACTGTCCAATATTCTCTTTGATATGATTTGATGGGGATCATATCTTCTCCCTTGCAATTGTGTGAAACCAAATTCACTGAGATTGGATTTAATCTGGGACAAACAAGACTTACTCTTCACCACAAAGGGACCTACCATGAAAGGAAATTTCAGATTAGAAGCCTTGTGTGATTTCAGAAAATTTTTAGTCTCTGAGATAATTATTTGTCTTATGAATTTCAAAGTGAAGATCCTGGGTGTTAGAAAAAATGGTAAAAGATAAGGTCCTTCCTGGTATCCATATACCCAAATCACAGTAGATTGTGTGAACAACACCCAATCTCCTACCAAGCTCTCTGGATTTAGCTGTAATGAGATTTTCATCTCTTCCAGAACTCTCAGTAGATCTAAACCAAAAATGAGATTGTATACCCTGGACATAATCTTGTTGATGAAGATGAGCATGGTGATCCTTTGGAACTCGGTCGAAATAAAAGACCTCTCAGGAAATTTGGTTTTGTTGAACTCTAGAAACATCCTCAGCAAGTGAGTGTAGTATTCTCTAATTGTTGTTGAATTAACTAGTTGTTGATGTATATTCTCTACAATAAATTCGTCAAAATTGACACGGTCTGACTGACCAGATAGAAAACAAACCAACAAGAAACCTAACATGACTTCTACCACAGGCTTGTCATTGTCTAACCCTAAAATTTAACTTAGCAGGGAACAAGTCCACTGAACTTCGATAATCATGACACTTACACTGGCAGGTAATGATAGACTCTCTGAATGATGTTCAGGATTGACTATGGTCTGCAAAAATAAGGTTTTAACTTCGGGCAAACACTCTCTATAAATTGTGATCATTCTCTATTCCTCGAAGGGCTCTGACACTGTGGGGGAGGTGACTGGTACACTAAGAGCATGCTAGAGTGACGGACTGTCTACTTTACACAGAAATTCAAATCCTATTTTATTTAAAATGACTCTTTCTCCCTGAGAATATCGCTCTGCACACCATCTTACAAATTTGGGGAATGGAAAGACAATTTCTACAATGTAAGGGATGATGGAGGTTTGAGCCACTTCAAGGAAAGGTATGCGCGTTCTAACATTGTCCAACAAATTCGATCTAGATACGGAAATGGGTGATATTGTTATCTCTATGTCGAAAACATCAAAATTTTTGTGAATTAGGGCTTCCTCCCTAGAGGATATCTCTTGTTCATTCATGAATAAAATGACAGGAGCAGCCATGGTGAAGAATACATGTCAAGTGGCAAAAAACGCGATTCTGGTTCGGTTCTAATCTTTGTAATTTGACTGGAAGCTTTGCGCCAAATTTTTGAACGTTTGAAGGCTTCGAATTATCATAGAATAATGTCAAGGGTTCCTCCTTTTATAGGTATCCATTGGCATCAGGGGTTGGAGAAAACAGTTTCAAGTTAACCTCTTTTCTCCCCGACGTATCTCTGAGGGTGCCACACATCCATGATTCAAACCATGGTAGTTTTCCTTGGCATGCCCTCTATCAATTAATATTCATTTTGTTTCAATCGCTGATATAAACTTCAGCCATTGATCCGGGCTACTTCAGGATCTACGGTCCACATTGGCCTGGCAGCTTTGGCATCAGGGAGTTGGAGGAAGTGGTATTAGTCAGACTTCTTTTTCCCCTGATGTACCTCTATGGGCGCCATGTGTTCCCTAATGAAACCATGACTACTTTCCCCGGCCTTTCCTCAATTGCTTAACCTTCGCATTAGTTAAATCTCTAATACGCGCCTCAACCGTTGATCCGGGCAGCTTTCAGGACCGACGGTCCGTCGAGTCTTTCTCTTTACATCTCCACTATTTTGTTCATATGTAGCTAGATATAGTGGGTCCCTCTGATATATCATATCCCTATGATGATATAACCCTTCACTAATATCTTTAAGCTCAGATGCCAGCCATAAAATATTATGGTGATAACAGGATCCAAAGGGGAAAAGGGAAGAAAAGGGGAGAAATGCATGTACTGTCACAAAGGATTCCATCTGGAATCTGCATGAATGCAAAAATAAATATATCTGATGTCTCAAATACTTCATAAAAACAACCTTGGATATCGCACCCCCAAGGGTGCAAAGAAGAAGAAGGCAGAAGATCTAAATTCCAAGAAAGGCAATTCTAGCCATGCCTTGATTGCAATCAACTCCTCTCCCGATGCTTGGATCGTAGATTCGGGAGAATCACATCACATGGTTTCCTCATAAGAATTCTATTATTCATTGGATGCATTCAAAGGTCCTCCTATTCTGATGGGGGACAACTCTTTTTTCGAAGTCACCAATAAAGGAACGATTGAACTCACCAATGGAAGCTTCAAGAATGTGTTGCACGTTCCCAATATTTTTGTCAACCTTCTCTTCATGTATCAGATGATGAATTCTGACACCAAAAATAAATTCATCTTCACACCAAAATACATGGACATCTATGACATGCAAACCAACTCCAGGGTTGCAACCTGTGAGGTAAATCATCAGTCTAGATTGTATACATTTTCTGAATTCATTGAACTTGATTCTTCTTTACTACTTACTCATGCTGATGAAAGTGGTGGGATATGGAACGAAAGGTTTGGAAATTTGAATTTCAGATACATGCAACAACTTAGCAAGCACATATTAGTTGATGGTCTACCAGACATCCATTTCTCCAAGGGAGTATGTGAGGGATGTGTTCTTGGAAAACACCCTCAAGAGAAATTCGACAAAGGAAAGTCTCAACAAGCTTACACACCTTTAGATATGATCCATAGTGACCTTATGGGTCTTTTTCCACATCCATCCATCAACAAATAGAGGTTTGTTCTCATTTTTGTTGATTATTTCTCACGTTTTACTTGGATCTACTTTCTCAGGCAAAAATCTGAGGTCTTTCAACACCTCAAAGATTTCAAAGCCTTGGTTGAGACACAGTTCGAAAAGAATATCAAAGTCCTCTGAACTGATAATGGGGGAGAGTATGTAAATCATGAGATCCATAATATTTTCCATGAGGCAGGGATTCATTTGCAACACACAATTCCCTATACTCTACAACAAAACAGAGTCGTTGAGCGTAAAAACTGATCTCTAAAGGAGATGGAATCTTGCATGCTGCATGCAAAGTCACTACCACAGAGACTATGGAACGAAGCACTTAACTATGTAACATAGATCCAAAATATATCTCCCCATAGATCTGTCAAGGATAAGAACTCCTATGAGGCTTGGAGCAGCCTCAAACCGGAAGTGACCCACTTTAGCATTTTTGGTTCACATGCATGGGCCTGGATTCCCTCTGAAAAGAGGAAGGCACTTGATCCACAGAGAACTGAGTGAATTTTTGTTGGATACCCTAACGGTGTGAATGGATATCGGCTTATTGATATTTCCTTGAATTGACTCATCATTGAGCACAGTGTCCGATTCGAGGAAAGTGTCTCGCATGTACCTCATCAGCCACATGAAGACACCTTCACTCTTCCACCTGTCTAAGATGATGAGCATGCACATGTCGAATCTTCTTCAGAAGAGAGTTTTGATTCAGAGGACTTAGATGATTCAGATTCAGATTTAGTACACTCATATGCAGAGTTAGAGCATCCAGATGCAATTGTAGAGCCAGAGAAGTGGCCCAAGCGGGCACAAGCTACTCTTCAGGATGCAGGGGATATCGATGGTGATCCAACCGATACTAGGAGGACTCAATCTGATTTCGAGGAGCCTCCTATTGCACTCACTACCACTGAACCATTTCCTTCTAGGCATCTTTTCTTGGTTCAGTCTTCAGATCCACACTATTATGGAGAGACTGCTGGAAATCCCTTTTGGGAATCCACCATACATGAGGAGTACAACTCCCTCCTCAAGAACCAGACTTGGGATCTGGTTCCCCTTCCTTTTGGGAGGAAACTTCTCAGATGAAAATGGGTCTATAGGACTAAGAGCATAGCAAATGGACATATTAGCAGATACAAAGCCAGGCTTGTCACCAAAGGCTTTCAACAGGTTCATGGTATTGACTAGGATGAGACCTTCTCTCCAATAACGAATATGGATTCCATACGATTGGCACTTGCCATTGCGGCAGCCAAGGGATGGGAAGTCCATCATATGCACGTGAAGAATGCATTTATTCATGGTGATCTCTCTGAGGATATCTACATGGAGTAGCCCCAGAGATTTATGCAGGACTCATCTTTGGTCTGTCGACTGAAGAAGTCACTTTATGGCCTCAAGCAAGCTTCGAGGGCATTGTATTCCAAGATGGACTCCTACCTATTGTCACAGAACTTTGTACATTGTAAATCAAACCCAAATGTATACATGCTCAGGACGGCTAATTCACTTCTACTTTTAGTTATGTATGTCAATGATTTTTTGATCACCGGGTGCTTGAATTCAACGATTGTTGCAGTCAAGAGGATTCTACATGACAGGTTTTTGATGACGGACATGGGTTCACTACACTTCTTCCTTGGACTCAAGATCAGTCAAGATGCATCAGGCATCAAACTATCTCAGGACAAGTATGCACGAGATCTCCTTGAGAGATTTCACATGACATAATGCAAGTTTTCTCCAACTCCTTTCTTATCAGGAGTCAAACTTAAGGATGGCGGGGAGACTCCACTGGTTTACAACACACTGTACAGAAAACTAGTGGGGATCTTGTTGTATCTCACACACTCCAGACCAGACCTCTCATATGCAGTTGGTGCAGTTTCCAGGTTCATCCAGGAGCCACATGAGCTACATTGGAAATATACAAAGTGTATCCTTCGATACGTATAGGGCACCATCACCTTTGGGATTCACTATGAAAAATACTCTACATTATATCTCATCGGGTTTACTGATTTTGAATGGGCTGGTGATAGCAATAATTGCAAGTCCACATATGGTTGCTCACTCAGTATTGGTTCCATTCCTATCTGTTGGTTGAGCAAGAAGCAAGCTGCCATTTCTCTATCTTCAGTTGAGGCAGAGTACAAAGGGGTAGTTAACATAACCATTCAGGCTATATGTCTACAACAGTTTCTCACTGAGTTGGGCATTCAATTTCATTGGTCGATCATCATATGGTGTGACAATTAGAGCACTCTGAAGTTCTGCAGGGATCCAGTTCAAAGGTAACAAAAAAAGCACATTGAGATCCACAAGCACTACATCTAGGACTTAGTACATGAGGGGATCATTGGCTTACAATTCTTTCCTTTAGCAGAATAGATGACAGACATCTTCACCAATACCTTCACTGAGAAAAACTTCTATTCTCTGCTAGGTCATCTTGGAGTGAAGGACACAATTGCCTAGCAACTGTAGTTCTTATTTTTACATACATTGTACCGTGAGGGGGGGTTTTTCCCATGAGGTTTTCCCTCTTTCATCACTTTATTTTTAGTGTATCTTTTGTACTTGGGTACCTAACATGGCCTCATTTCTGGGACCCAATCTTTATTTTCACCATAGTGATGTTCAGGGGGGGTGTTGGAGTTACTTCACAGACACCTAGGATTTATTTTTCCTAAGTTTTTCCCTTGTTTGTTAGTTATAATTAGTCATTATCCAGTCTCCTATAATTTAGGGGAGAATATTCTCTTTCAATTGACACTCCAGTTTGACTAGGTTAGTTGAGTTTAGATGTTGCATTGGTTTTGTCACCATGCAAAATTGGTATTATCACCATGGTAATTCAACCTTGCCTTGGTATCATCACCAGAGTGTCACATTAGCCTTGATTCCCTGAGTTAACTCCTCACTACTCTTTGTTCAATTAGTTAACTGAAGACTAGTTGACTAGTTAACTCAACTAGGTGGTAGTTCACTCTCGTAACTACCTAAGAGACTAGACTAGGTGGTAATTCACTCCTGTAATTGCTGGTGTGTGTCAAGATCACTCTAGACCACCACTATGGTGAGTGGTTATCCTCCAGTTGAAATCATTGAGTTATACAAAGTATATCATGTGTAAATTATTCATTATTCACAACGGTTAATGAGAATTCTTCCATTCTTTCTATCCTTCTTCTTTCTCCAATTCTCTCTGCAAATGTGTGTATTATTGTTTATTTAGATATATTCTATGCAGGTTCAACATATTTACAGTGATCACCTGCTCAAATAAGAAGTGTGGTGTTTTTTCTGCATTGCAATTTTTGATTGGTGTTGCTTCTTCCCATCTAGTTAAGTATTCGTTCATAGTAATGATATATCTAGCTCATGACCTTCTTACTGGTGGATTAATAGGTCCAAAAAAATCTATTTCCAATTTTCCAAATACTTTCATAGTTACTTGTGGTCTTAGGGGAATATCATCCCTCCTGTTGGGTTTTCCAACCCTCTGACATACATCACAGTTATGGAAATATTCCTTGGCATCTTTATGAATTGTTGGCCACCATAGTCCTACGCGCAATACCTTCTGTGTGGTATATTTTCCTGCATAGTTTCCTCCAGCTATGCCTTCATGAGATTCTACTAAAACCCTGGGTCATTCATGTTCCAATACACACCTTCTCAAAATGATATCTACGCCCATCTTGTATAAATGACCTACAATGAATTGATAGTTTGCAGCTTTGACTACCGGGTTTTTCTTCTGCGTAGTACTAAATTCCTTTGGCATAACTCATATACTTAAGTATTCAATGATATCAGTGAATTATTAATCAACTACTTGTACTCAAAATAATTGTGCAGAAGGGAAGTTGTCTTCCAAGTTAGTAGGTTCTCCTCCATTGGTTACCCTTGACAGGTGATCATGTCCTTCAGTCAGCTTCCCCAGTTTGACTATTACTTCAAAATCAAATTCTTGGAATAATAAATTCCATCTACATATCTTCCCCCCCAACACTGGCCTGTTGACTAGATATTTGAAGGAAGAATGATCTATGAACATTTTAAAGTGTTTACCCAATAAATAGTGCATGAATTTATCAAGTGCATATACCATGGCTATTCCTTCTCTTTCTATGTCATTGTAATTCTACTCAGATTCTGACAACTTTCTGCTTGCAAAGGCTATAGGATGGTCTAAGTCCCTTTCTCTTGGCTGCACCAAAATTGATCCAAGTTCTATTGTTGATGCATCTACATGAACATGAAATGTCTTTTCCCAATCTGAAAATACTAATATAGGTGTTTTCACCATCTTTTCCTTTAGAGTGTCCAATCATTGTTGACAATCCTCATTCCACTAAAATATGGTGTCCTTCTTTAACACATTTTCCATTGGTGCAATAATCTTCACATACCCATTTATAAACTTCCTGTAGTAGCCTGTATGTCCCAATGTGTCTCTTAACTGGTGCACTAACTTTGGTGGTGGTAAATTCACAATGATTGTAATCTTAGCAGGGTCGACCAGTAAGCCTTGTTTCCACACTATATGTCCCAACAATATCCCAAAAGGTGTACCAAAAATGCATTTCTTGATTTTTAATGATATCTGACATTGCCTGCATCTTTCCAAAATTAGTCTTAAAACTTCTACATGGTATTTCAAAAGACTATACACGGTCAAGTCATCCAGATATACTTTTATAAACTGATGTATGAATTCCTTAAAAGAAGATATGACTACTCTTGAAAAGATAGTTAGCGCATTCTTCAATCCAAAGGGCATGACTGTATATTAGTAGGATCCCCATTCTGTAGAAAAAGTAGTCTTATACCTATCCTCTGGAGCTATTCTGATTTGATGGTAACCTGAGAATCCATCTATGAATGAATATGCTTCCTAGCCTCCCACATTCTCCAAGACCTCATTTGTAAAAGGGGTAGGGAAAGGGTCATGTAAGCAAGCATCATTGAGTTTCCTCAAATCAACACAAATACTTATTCCCCCTTGCTTCTATTCCTGGACTACCATGGGACTGATCCATTCAGATTCCTCTACTATTTCTATAATTCCATCTTCCAACATTCGGTCGATTTATGCTTTCACTTTCTTCTTATACACTAGATTCATCATGTAAGGTCTATGTGTGATAGGTCTATCCTCAAGTTTGAGGGGTATATTCATCTCACCTAGCTCCCCTACTATGCCTTTCATCTCTTTAAAGTTTATTGGAAACATGTCACTGTATTTGCACAATAACTCTATTATCCCTTCTAATGTTTTCTCATCCCAGTAGTCTCCAATACTTTCCATTTTAGGATTGTTGTTCATCCCAATGTTGAATTTCTTAACTTTGATTGGTGAAACAAATGCCTCTGAATCCAGAGATGGACCTTCCACATCTCTCTCTCCTTCAATCTAAGTGATCGGAATGTTGTGTGGATCATCTTCATATGGTGCTTCCTCTTCGACATGATAACATGACAGTAACTCTTTGAATGTTTGTATGTTCTGCTATTGATATTTTTTTATGATTTTGACCTCTGGTTCATAAAAAAAATATCACCCCCCTTATCAACTTCATCTTTGAATCAATGTTGGGGGTTTCATGCTCGAATGAGAAGGTTACTACAAAATTCTATTGTAATCATGTCCATTTTGTAGTGACTGTGCGCATCTCCTAGTCTATGTACTAGTTCCCTGGGATCACTTCCAATGTATGAATAAAGTGATGAGGCCATTCCTCTGGTGGTGTCATATTACACTGTGTTATGCACTTATCCAAATGTTCAACTGGTTTTCTTTTCCCATCATACTTATACCATGTATTTATCCCCTATTATGTGCCAAATATAATGCACAATGGTCATTTACACTGATACCAGTCCTGAATTGTTTCTTTGTGCACACCCCACCATATTGCAGGTGTTTCCTTGAGTGAAATATCTAGGGCTAAGAGCCTCTGATTTTCCAAAACCTTCTCCTCATATTCTATCAAGAATTCCTTTAAGTCGTTTAACCCATGAAAATTGGGAGGTTCCATTATCTCTGTACCCACCCATCTTACTACACAGTCTATTCTTGAACACCTTCTTATGGAGACTTCATGCAGTCATTGTTGCCAATTCTCCAAACTTGTGTCTAAGTCTGAAGCACACAATGTAATGATTCTCCATATAAGTACTCCATCTACAGTTGGGTTGACATAATCCTCTTCTCATGTAGTGGTTCTGTACACTTGGTTTATTTCTTCCAAATCCAAACAAGTCACCTCTACAAACCTTTCTCCTTATGAAGGATCCAATGGTTCAATAACTCGATATTCACCTCATTCAAAAGTTGTTTTCCTTGTCTTCAGGTTGATCACAACTTGGTTATAAAATTCCCAATCCAATCCAAGTAATTTTGGGTCAGTTGTTGCACCATCTACTATCTCTATCACTCAAAATCTGACATAGTACGCACTCCATCCAAATCTATTGTCACACCTTTAAGCCTTCCAATTGGTAACACTTTGTGTTGATTTTCTAGTTTCAACTGGACATGTGAATAACAGAATGTGGGTTCTCTCATAGACTTCCATGTCTTCTTAGGAAAGACATTTACTTTAGATCCTAAATCCAGTATAATATCTCCCATGTTAAAATCCCAAATGTTGGCATTTATCCTGAATTCTTTGCTTATCCTTCTTCTTGTATGGAGATGATTGACTATTTTCTGCTTTAACTTCCCTTATACCTATGTGTTTCATCTTTCTAGCATATTTTGTAAGACCTTGACAAATGATGGATCATTCAATAACTTAACACAGGATTGCACAAAAGTCTTTATGGTACTTACTTTCTCTAAAGGTTGTCCGTTATTGGTATGGTCCATTGAAGATGGCATCTCGTACATTGGTGGGTTGTGAGTTTTTTGCACAACTGATGTAGATGCAACATTTTCTTGATAAGCTCATGTGTGGCCTCGTTAAATGTTTTCTTTTCTTTTTGCGCTTCAAACTGCTTCTATGGATCAGTATTCTTCTTGACACATTGGTGTTGAGATGGATCTTTTTTTGTTGTATTATCTCCTATATTGGATCCTCCTTGACTGACTATATTGATGTTTTTCCCATCATCACTGGATTCTACAGAAATCCACTGGACATTCTAGTTGTTCTGGTTCCTTTTTTCTTGAATCTTTCCCAAGAGTGTTGGGAAATCTTCTGTGTCATGTTCTATTGCAAGACACTACATACATGCCATAGGTGGAAGTGGAAAATCCCTTGCATAATGTCCTGGTTGTTGGTATTTGTGGCATACTATTGGCCCTATGCCTCGTTCAAACCCTCCTCTACCTTATCCTCCACCTTTGTATCCACCTCGATCTCCTTGTGGCGCGTTGTATGTATAAATTTTAATACAAATTATGTATTTCCTAGATTCTCATGATCTAACAATTATATGCCACTATTAAATACAGGACCGCTTCTACTAATAATCTTGTGGAATTTAAAACACAATCTCCAATTGCAATATCAAGAAGAAAGATCAATCACACATAACACATATGTTTTTACCGGGAAAGCATAAAGCTAAAAACCCCACTATCATATATTATGTATATATCATGGATCATGAAACAATCTCATAAAAAAATTTAATCCAAGAGCTCTCAATACAATATACAATCGTCTCACACTGTCATACAAAAATTGAGAAATCCATGTGCCAGTTTACTACTTCCAAACATCCTGCCTCTTCTGCACAATCCCTGCTGATAGAAATCTCTGAAATGAATGAATTCCTCTTGCCTAGGCCGCACAATCCTCATGGGCACATCCAATGTGTGTTTGGTTACATGAGTGAACCCACTAAAGTCACAACTGATATTCAAACTATCCCTTTCACCTATTATCTCAACTGGGTCTCCACTGGATCTGACATGCATGTAGTTAACTGTGGTAAATCTTCAGTTGCATGTGAGACCATTGATTGTGAATTAATTAATAATTAATTCACTGATCTCTCACTACTGTAAGTTCAGTTACAACTAGTACAATTGATCTTAACTCACTTAATTGATTTAAACTACTTTACAACTCACATAAATACACATCCAACTATGTTACAACTTCGAATCACTCAATTACAACTAATTCGACTTGTATGTCCCACCAACCAACCTTTGAACTCGAATTTCCTATAGCTAACTGATTTGCCACTTCAGTTAACTATTTCCAAGTGCTCATTGAGAATAGATTAATATTTATTGTCCAACTATTATTAAGGGATAATAATAGTCAACATACATCTATAAATAGAATTCACTCACCATCTAAAAATAGACATCATCTATAAATAGAATTTGCTCATAATCTAAAAATAGACTTCCACCTAAAAATAGCCTCAGGCTCCATCCTAGTGTAGGTGCATAATTTTCACTAGGATCTTCTTGTTGAATCTCAACATTGTATTGGGGTACCTGGTTATACTGCTCGAGGTTATAATGTGGCTGCGTGTTATTGTACTACGACTGCACATTATTGTACTGTGGTTGTGTATTATTGTATGGTGGTGGCACCTAGCCAAAATGAGGTGAATATTTCCTTGTCATCATCTCTACTTGCACCTTGTAAGTGTCTGAAGTTATTTATCTCATTAGTTCTAGTGTTCTACAATCCTTATCATCATGACCCACTGATTTTCAAAAATTACAATATGAAATTTTTGGTATTGTATTATACTTTTGCATCATTGGAAAAATATATGGATCATGCCTATTCATCTTACAAATATCGCACCATGGTCCTCTTGTTGGAAAGGGGTTCGACACCCCTGTTGCCAAGTACTATTTAAAATTTGGACATTTGTTCTTATGATTTCCTTCTTTCCTTCATAGAGTACACCAAACATATTCTCTTTTCTCTTTTCCCTTATTCGGGTTAAGTTGAAATGTTAGATTCTTCAAATCCCCCTTCATCTTCTCTATTGTTGGATCTGTCTGTTGATATTGGTTCTCTTCCAGTTGCAAGGTTTCTTGTAGAGCCTCTGCTTGAGTTTGTAACTTATTTTGTCTCAAAGGATACTTCAATTGTGGTAATAGTGAGTTCACAAATAAGTGCCTATGTTGCATGTTAGTAATTACATATTTCAAATTACCTTTCAGATGTTTGAACCTTTGATAAATATCCCAAATAGACTCACCCGGTTTCTTCTTGATTTCAATCATTTCATTCATGTATTGGTATTCTGATCTCTTATGAAATTCGTTTAGCAGTATATTTTTCACATCTATGATAGTGTTTGGTACACCTCATGGATTTTTTACATCTAGGCTTATGTACCATTCCAGTGTGTGGTCTCTTAGTGTGATATCTAATTGCATGAGATTGGTATCCTCATTTTTGATCTACTTTTCTTCCTAAATCTTCTCATAGATGAACAAATTCTTTTTAGGGTACTCTAATGCCTCTCCCTGAAATTATGGTAATCTGATCATGGGATCTTGTCTTGCCATTTTGAATGGTGATGAGCTACTACCTTCGTGCAGTGTAGATAATTGACTGTTAATTCCTGAACTTGCTCCTCCAGTTTATTTTCCTTGATTGGACCCTTGTCCTGTTGCTCTTCTTCCAGTAAAAATTTGTTTTTTAAATGTTGGGGTTCTTTCAAGTGTATTAGTCACACATGGGGTTGTAGGTTCCACACTGACGATGATTTGGATTGGAGTTTTTCATTTTGTTCCTGACCCTAGACCTCTTGTTTTCCTTTTGTATGTTTCACATAGAATTTCCTCAATCTTCTCCACAGGACGAAGATCCTCTACCTCTTCTTCATCACTCACAAATTCCTCTCTGTCGGCTATAACTCTCTTCTTGGTATTCATCTTATATTGGTAAGGTATTATTCTACACGTCTTTATAGTTTTTTCCATTATATTCTTTATCTGCTCCTCTTCCATTGTGATTAGGTCCATGGCCTCCTTCTTCTTTCCCTTATCCATCTACTTGTCCATATCTCAACCTCCTTTCAGTGCTTCCCTCCCATCCCCCATGTGTGTAGGGAAGTTTAGTTGTCTGATTCCATGGTCATCACACCTTTATCGTACAATAACATATTGATTAAAGTATACAATGATTTGATGTACCTATCTCCGGGTCCCTTTAAAAAATACTTCTCTACAATGGTGTAGGACTTTGTGATATCTACTGCAAATTCTATGCTAAACCCCCCAACAATACTGTCTAACAAGAAATCTATTGCACGCGTGAATTTTTTATTAACTTTTTGTAATTGTGAGATCTCCACAGGATGAAACTCTAGTTCTTTGAACTAATTCATAGGGTGGTTGTCCTTCAACCTCAATAACCACTCCCACAACAGATGCAAGAAATCACAGAAAAATACCTCATGCAAGTCACTAAACATGTATTTTTCAAGATATTTTGCGGTGTCAACTTAGGGTTTATGTTGTCCTTATGTGAAAACTTGATTTCCTTTGTTCTCAACCATATTTCAATATCTCACTTTGTTGGATTCCATGTCCTGATCATTCCCTTCTATACTTTCATCCTTCACACTTTTCTTCTGCAGATCATGTCCAATCAATCTTGTGCAGTTCCAGCTGGAAAAACAACCATTTGTTGGTTACTTGGGAAAACACAAGTTCTGATCTCAAATTGGTTTCCAACAAAACCCTCAAAACTATTATCCCTCCTGGTAAACCAAAAGGCAACATTGCACATAAAGGGCACAACATAGTCTCACCTGAGATAGATTTTATGGGGGAATGCAATAATCAGGTGTTTACAGTCTAGGAATGAGTGGGAATTGTGGTTAGATTATTTTCCTTATGCATCATCATCGTTAATCATTCATCTACTTCTAGGATTCATTCATATTTAAACCTAGGCATGCATGTTGTTATAACTAGTCATAACTGTTCATTCTTGAGTTGGTGATTAATAGAATAGTAAAGAATTCATTAAAAATAACATAGAAGACAATTATTACAGTGGTTCATGCCCTCTTGGGGCCACATCAACAAATATTTGGATTCTTTTCTCTTTTATTTATTCTACTGCAAAATCTGCATTGTGCACATTACATCTCAATATTACAATCAAAATTAGGGTAAGTACCCTCTGGGAGGCTAACTAGATCACACCAAGCTCCTGAACATGTGACCTAACCCTCAAAGAACCACTTATTTTACTCTACCATAAGAACCATAACAAAAATTACTACAAACAATAGTTCCCCAACCAATCTACTCTCAATAATCAATTGACTACCCTTTTCCTAGACCTCCTAGGTCCTTATTTATAATACTCTATAGGATTATAGTCATTACAATATTTGTCAAAAACCCTAACCCTAACATGGTTAGGCATGTATGCATGCGCGTTGTTAGATTATTGAGAGGGGGGTGAATCAGTAATAGAGAAATTTAATCCTTTTTAACCATATAATGCAAGTGTTATATCAGTGTAACATTATCATCCAATAATTTCACAGTAAATAAAAAATGGAAAAATGAGAAATCATACACATCCATAGTACAATAGTGTTTTTATGTGGAAACCTGAAGCAGGAGAAAACCATAGAATTATTTTTCTTATATGTATTGAAGAATTACATTCATTGGAAGCACCAACTTCCTTTGTTTTTCGGCTGCAACTGGAAGGAGGCTCCAACCCCATAGTTTCTCAGGCTACAACCAAAGGGAATCTCAAACTACCCAATTCTCTGGCTACAACCAAAAGGAGGCTACAACCCCCTAAGTTATCTGGCTACAACCGTAAGGTGGCTACAACCACCTGTCCTTGCCCCGTCCAACTTCCCTGAAATATAAATACCAAATGTAGACAACCTGTCACTGTCACTAAATCAACCACTACCATTGTCAACCTGTCACTATCAACCTATACCAATAACCTGTAACAACCTATACCAATCAATCTACACCAAACAACCTGTACCAATAACCTGAACCAACATGTACCATGCATCAACCTTGACTCATCAATATGTACAAACATCATCAACTATACACCTCATGTATGTGTCAACTCATAAATTATGCATCAACCTTGAATCATCAAGATATACCAACATCATCAACTATAAACCTCATGTATGTTCCAACTCATCAACTATACACCTCATGTATGTGTCAACTCATCAACTGCTTGTCTCAATCATGTACCCAACATGTACCTCAACCATATACCAAATACATACACCAATATAACCATCAAAAGTTATCTAAGAATTCATAACTCTATCCATAAACCAAATACCATAAACCCTTACATCAAACCATGTGCCACAACCTCACTGTTATGTAGCCTCAAGCTAAACCAACAACTTCAACAACACATCACAACCAAAAGACTAATACCCATATGCCAAATACCAACAACAAAATACCAATTGTATCCCTCAACAAATATGATATATGCAGCAATATTGAACATCCAATACCATCTCAAGAGCTAAACCCTAGCTCACAAAACATAACTCAAACAATATGTTCCATATCTCTCATATATAGAACCCAACCATGTTGTTGCCATGATTTTTCTTCCGCACTTTTTCTTCCGTTATTTTTCTGCGGCGATTTTTTTGCCGTGATTTTTCTGTGGTGATTTTTCTACCGTGATTTTTTTGCTGCGATTTTTCTGTCGCACTTTTTCTGCCGCAATTTTTCTGTTGCAGTTTTAACACCGTACTTTTTTTGTTGCACTTTTCCTACCGCAATTTTTCTACTGCACTTTTTCTGTTGCAATTTTCCTGTCGCACTTTTCTCTATCAATAATACCTGCCCAAATAACCTTTCAAAAAATATAAATTCAATGATATTCAATAGGTTCAAGTGTGATTAAATGAGATATCCATGCCTCTTATTTATACTTTCATTTAGCATCCCACTTTCCTTATTTTAGGGACTTCTCCATTAAATTTATTATTTAAATAATTTCTTTTGAAAAAAATTTGACTACTTTGACCTTTTGGGGCTTCTAGATGACTCATGAGGGTTCTCCAACTTCACATGGCCATAACTCTCTAACTGTGAGGAGTTATGTGGCATTCTGCATACCACCAGAAATGGCATGACATGTATCATCCACCTAGAATAGTCTTACCTACAAATATATCAAAACTCATACCATTATCCATCAAACAAAATTGGGTCCATTACCCAAACCTTTGTGCTACCGGACTTTCTTCAAGGGTTGACATCAATGATTCAATACTAAAGTCATGTCATGCAATATTGAAGTCATCAATAATCTCTAATCAACCCAATTAATCAATAATATCCCCCTTTGGAATTGATGGCAACACTTTGATTCAATACTAAAGTCATGTCATGCAATATTGAAGTCATATCACTCATTTTCTCCCTGTGACCATCTCTCCCCCTAGAACCATGCCTCTGTGTTCTGCATCTGATAAATCTCTCCCCCTTTGTCATCAATGGAAAAAGTATTTTTGCATCTGGGGTTTCTCCCCCTAACTGAACTGTCCTTGGGGATACTCCCCTTGACTGAACTATTCCTGAAACCAATCTCCCGACATGAAATGTCCTCTTTATGGTGTTTCCTCATGTAAATCTAAGACATATAAGATAAGCATTTAAAAGCATTCATTTTGGAATAGAAATTAATCTGAGTCTATGTCTAAGATACTCAAAGGCTTCCCATGGAAGCGGTTTTGTAAATATGTTTTCCACTTGTTATTTTGTTCCCACATATTCAACTTTGATGTTCTTCTCTGCAACCTGTTCCCGTATAAAGTGATACTTTATTGGAATGTGCTTCATCTTGGAGTGCATCACCGGGTTCTTTGAGATACTCATGGTGCTTGTATTATCATAATAGATTGGAATGGGCTCATCATACTCAACCAGTATATCTGTTAGAGTTTGTTTCATCCATAGAACATATGTAAAACATGTTGTTGCTACAATATACTCTACCTTGGTTGTAGCTAAGCATATTGATGATTGTTTCTTGCTTAACTATGATACTAAACACTCACCCAAGTAGAACTCTTCTCCACTGGTAATTCATCAGTCATCAATGAAACCTGCCCAATCTGCATCTATGTAGGCAATAAGTGATATATCCTTTATTTTTGGATACCATAATCCAAACTCTCTTGTTCCTTTAATATATATGAAAATCCTCTTCACTGCTAATACATGTGATTCCTTTGGTGCTTCTTGAAATCGTGCGACCTATCCAACTACTTGCATTACATATGGTCTGGATGCTTTCACATATAGTAATCTACCAATCATTGACCTGTATTTCCTATGTTTTGTAGACTTTGAATCATCATATTTTCTCAACTTGCAATTGTTTTGCATAGGAGTGGTAATTGGTTTACAATCTTCCATTCCGAACCTCTTTAGAATTTCTCTGATGTACTTAGTTTGAGAAACAAAAATTCCTTGGTTTCTTTGATGTATCTGAAGACCCAGAAAGAAGGATAGTTATCCAAGTAATAACATTTCAAATTCATTCTACATATCCTTTGCAAATTTCTATCTTAACTTGTCATCAGTGCTTCCAAGAATAATATCATCAACATAAACTTCAATTAATAAAATACTATATTGAGTTACCTTTATGTATAGGTTGTTGTTTGCACTTCTTTTTTTGAACCCTGCCTGTTGTAGATATTTATCCAGTCTAGAGTACCATGATCTAGGAGCTTGTTTTAGACCATACAAGGCCTTCTTCACTTTACACACATAATCTGTGTTCTATGAAAACTGAAATCATTCTAGTTGTTCAATGTAGACTTCTTCTTCAAGTTCCCCATTCATAAAACTTGATTTCACGTCCATCTAATACACTTTAATATTCTTGGAGCATGCATAATCTAGGAGCAATCAGATTGCTTCCATTCTGGAAACTGGAGCAAATGTCTCTTCAAAGTCGATTCCTTCAACCTGTGTGTATCCTTTACATATCAATCTAGCTTTGTTCCTTGTAACCTGTTCATCTTGATTCAATTTATTTTTGAATACCCACTTTGTGCTAATCACATTCTTATTCTTTGGTATTGGAACCAATTCCCAAGTGTAATTCTTCTCTAATTGATCAAATTCTCCATCCATGGCCTTATTCTAAAATTAATCCGTGTTGGCCTCTTAAAATAAAATTGGTTCAATCGTAGATGAGAGTGCTATGTCCATTTTTTTATGGTGAACGGATTCTTCTTCTAGTCTCAATTCCTACATCTTTGTTTCCGATAATCTGATCTAAAGGATGATTCTTTTGTACTCATTTTCTAGGTGTCTTTGGAGGCACTTGTTGAACTTGATTTTCTATTTCTGTCTGATCCTCTTCATATTCCCCTTCTACTTCTTCTTCATCTTTTGCTTCTTCGTAAAGTTGTTCCATTGATTCATTTTCTTCTTCCTTTAATCCGCGTCCACCTATTTCATCAATTTTTACATTGATGCTTTCCACAACTTTGTTCAACCTCAAATTGTAACACTTGTATTCTTTCCTTGTACTTGAGTAAAAAAAAAGTACTCCTTTGTCCACACAAGATTCAAAATTTCCCATTCATTCATCTTCTCTTTTCATGTAGCATTTGCTTCCAAATACTCTGAAGTGATTCACATTTGTTGGTCTTCCTTTCCATATCTCGTAGGGAGTTTTGTCAGTGTTGTTTCTGAGCATTAATTTGTTTTGAATGTGAACCATTGTATGCACTGCATGTGTCCAAAATATATCTGTCAATTTGGAATCCATTAACATTGTTAAAGACATTTCCTATATTGTCTTGTTCTTTCTTTCAACAACTCCATTCTGTTGAGGTGTCCTAGCGATGGAGAATTGCCATTTTATTCCATGTCTGTTGTAGTAGTCCATAAATTCCTTTGAAGTGAACTCTCCTCCATTATCATATCTCAAACATTTGATTTTTGAATCGATTTCATTTTCAACCATTTCCTTGTAGACCTTGAAGTTTTCAAAATCTTTTGACTTATTCCCGAGAAATAAAATTGCAGTCATTCTTGTATAATCATCAACTAATAACATAAAGTGTTTATGAACTTTAAAACCCTTTTTTGTAGTTGGTCAAACTAGATCATATGCACAATTTCCAGTGGTCTTCGTTGAATATTCTTATTATTTAAACATGGTATTTGTTTTCTTTCCTTGTTGACAATGCTTGCATAAAGTGTTGGTGGGTTTCGTAATATGGGGCATTTCTCTAACTGCTTCCTTTTTGTTGACTTTGAAAAGGTTATCAAAGTGTATGTGACCCATTCTTCTATGTCATAGCCAACTTTCATCTTCTTTTCCTAGACAACACTTTTCATTTCCAATTTCACTTAGTACATATATGTTGTTTGAAGTTATTGCAACTATTGCAATCAATTTTCCTAAACCTTCTTTTCTTATCTTGCACTTTTTTTAATCCAAAGTAACTTTATGACCTTGGTCACACATTTGACTCACACTTGGAAGATTATGTTTCATATCTTCTACTAGTAGAACATTTTCTACCTTGGTATTCTTGTTTTCAATTTTAATTGTTACTTTTCAAATGATTTTAGCTGAATCATCATTTCTGAAGGAGACTAATCCATCTCTTTCCTTTATTAATGTAAGAAACTTGTCTTTATCACATGTCGTGTGTTTTGAACAACCACTATCAACATACCAATCATGTTTCTTCTGCTTATCTTGTAGAGTGAGTGTGCATTCTTCATTGCTATATTGATTATGCTTTCTTATCCATGTTCTCTTCTGAGGTTCCTATCTATGACTATTTTTTTTTTTGTGGTTCTCTAGGAGAAACTGTCATTCTACAATCTTTGACCATGTGTCCAAATTTGTTACACTTGTAGCATTCAACTTCAGTGCTCAATGATTCAAACCTGTTGTAACTTCTTCTCTGTATTTCACTATGCCTTCTTGGATAACCCTTTTGTGAATGACTTTCAAAGTTGTTTATGTTCCTATTGTTAGCTCTACAATTCATATCTTTATGTCAAAAATTATTACATGCATAACATAAACCAAAAAAGATATTTTGATACCTGGGAGTTGAAGATATTCTGAAAGGAGTTTCTCTTTTGAATCCTTCTTCTTCCTGAGGCCTATATGTCGGTTGTTGATTCTGAAATCTAAATCTTCTCAGTGGAGAAGCGTCCCTATAATATTCCTTGTAGATCTTCATATCCCCTTTGATTGTTTTTGCATAGATTTTTCGATATGTTTCTTGCTCTGTTGTTTTGGAGCTTGATCCCTTTCTGTCTGATTGTATCAAAGTCCGGACTTGTCATTATGAGGTTTTTGACTGTTGATAATGTCAACCAAAAATTTTGAGTTTTTCTGCATATTTTTCTTTTGAATATCCTTTCTTAATGTGATAATCTCTGCTTCCAAATTTCCAATGCCTCTCTCTTTCTTCTAGATGTTCTTTGAGTGATTCTTCAACTCTTTTATCTTCTTCTATTTGAACCTTAAAATTTGTGATCATTTGTTCTAGTTCCTAAGTTTCTTCTTTCTTGTCTAGTTCCACTTGTAGCTTCTTGTTTTTCTTCTTTTCTCGTCTTATAACTTCTATGGAAAAAAACAATTCTTCTTGGTAGTCAACATATGCCTCTTCATATTCTTCTTCGGCCTCTTCATATTCTTCTTCAATGTCTTCTTTGTCAGAGTCTTCTACTACCATGAATAGAACTCTTTCTGTCTCACTATCACTGACTTCATCTTCATCTGATGATGACATGTCTTATTTGGTGCATAAGTTTTTCTTGAAAACTTTCTTTGTGGTTCTTTTGTCTTTATATGTTTGTTTTTTATTTGAGTAATCTTCATCATTCCTCTTATTTTTCTTATGAGGAAATGTGTTAGCAAAATGACCAATACCATCACAATTAAAACAAATCAAAGGAAACTTACCTTTATATCTATTGTTGGATCCCTTGTTCAATCTTCTGACAAAGTTGTCCATTTATTCATCATCTTCCAAGATGTCAATGTTGCTGCTATGTTATTTTTCCTTTTGCTTTCCCTTTTTCTTTGACCTTTTGGATTCTTTGAAAGTTTCTTCTTTTATATCTAGATTTTCCTGTTCAATTCTCATTTCATATGCTGTGAATATTCCATGTAGTTCATCCATGCTTATTGAGTCTAGATATGCTCTTTCTTCTAGTGATGATATAATAGGATCAAATCTCATAGGGAGAGATCTTAGTACCTTTTGAACAATTACAAATTATTTAATTTCTTCTCCCAATCCTATAATTGCATTTATTGTTTCATCGACTCGTAAGAAGTAAGTTGCAATATCCTCATCTTCCTTCATCTTTAGTTGTTCAAACTGACCTTTGTAAGTTTGAAGCTTTGTTGCTTTGACTTTTGAATCTCCTTCATAAATATTTTGAAGCTTGTCCCAAATCACTTTAGCTTATTTATAATGTATTTTGGTGTAAATTGATTCACAAAGACCATTCAGAAGTGCATTTGTGGCTTTGGAATTATTTTTCCTGAGTTTTATTCCTCTTTCATTTGTCGGCAGAACTGTTGGTTCTTTTTATCCATCTACAACTGATTGCCAAATTTCAAATCCCTATGCTATATATGTTTTCATCCTTCTACTCCAAAATGCATAATTTTGTCCATCAAATTGTGGTATTCCATTTTTATACATGTTGTTTCTCTCCATGATCTACCTTTTAGTGGTTAAACTATTTTATGAAGGAACCTTCTTTGATACCAATTGTTGGATTACTGAGAGGGGGGGTGAATCAGTAATAGAGAAATTTAATCCTTTTTAACCATATAATGAAAGTGTTATATCAGTGTAGCATTATCATCCAATAACTGCAGAGTAAATAAACAATGAACAAATGAGCAATCATACACATACATAGTACACCAGTGTTTTTACGTGGAAACCCAAAGCGGGAGAAAACCACAGAATGTTTTTTCTTATATTTATTGAAGAATTACATTCATCGGAAGCACAAACTTCCTTTGTTTTCCAAATGCAACTGGAAGGAGGCTCCAACCCCCTAGTTTCTCAGACTACAACCTGAGGGAAGCTCCAACTCCTCAATTCTCTAGCTACAACAAGGAGGCTACAACCCCCTAAGTTCTTTGGCTACAATCGGAAGGTGGATACAACCACCTATCCTTGCCCTGTCTAACTGCCCTGAAATATAAAATCCAAATGTAGACAACATGTCATTGTCACTGAATCAACCACTGCCACTATCAACCTGTCACTGTCACTGAATCAACCACTGCCACTATCAACCTGTCACTGTCAACTTGTACCAATAACCTGTAACAACCTGTACCAATCAACCTACACCAAACAACCTGTACCAATAACATGAACTAACATGTACCATTCATCAACCATGCATCAACCTTGACTCATCAAGATATACCAACATCATCAACTATACACCTCATGTATGTGTCAAATCATCAACTACTTGTCTCAACCATGTACCCAACATGTACCTCAACCATATACCAAAGACATACACCAATATAACCATCAAAATTTATCTAACAATTGATCACTCTATCCATAAACCAAATACCATAAATCCTTACATCAAACCATGTGCCACAACCTCATTGTTATGTATCCTCAAGGTAAACCAACAACTTCAGAAACACATCACAACTAAAATACCAATACCCATATGCCAAATATCAACAACAAAATACCAACTGTATCCCTCAACAAATCTAATATATGCAACAATAATAAACATCCAATACCATCTCAAGAGATAAACCCTAGCTCACAAAACATACCTCAAACAAGATGTGCCATATCTTTCATAAATAACACCCAACCATCTTGCTTCCGCGATTTTTCTTTCGCACGTTTTCTACTGCTATTTTTATGCCGCACTTTTTCTGTCGCGATTTTTCTGCCGTGATTTTTATGCCGCATTTTTTTTGCCGCAATTCTTTTGTCGCACTTTTTCTACAGCAATTTTTTTGTCCCACTTTTTCTGCCGCATTTTTCCTACCGCATTTTTTCTGCCACACTTTTTCTTCTGCACTTTTCCTGCCACACTTTTTCCATCAATAATACCTACCCAAATAACCTTTCACAAAATAGAAATTCAATGATATTCAATAGGTTCAAGTATGATTAAATGAGAGACTTGCCTCTTATTTATACTTTCATGTAGCATCCCACTTTCCTTATTTTAGGGAGTTCTCCATTAACTTTATTATTTAAATATTTTTTTTCCAAACACTTTGACTACTTTAACCTTTTGGGGCTTCTAGATGACTCATGAGGGTTCTCCAACTTCACATGGCCATAACTCTCTAAGTGTGAGGAGTTATGTGACATTCCACATATCACCGGAAATGGCATGAAATGTACTATCCATCTAGAATAGTCTTACCTGAAAATATATCAAAACTCATACCATTATCCATCAAACAAACTTCGGTCCATTACCCAAACCTTTGAGCTACCATAATTCGCTATTAGACTTTCTTCAAGGGTTGAAATCAATGACAACCAACCCAATTAATCAACACATTCCCCATTTTTTCCCCTTGTGCATGTTTCTTTTCCTTCTTTTTCTGCATGTTTCTTTCTTGCCACCTGTTGCGCATGCTCCAAAAATTAATATTTCTCTCCAAAAATGGGCATGTTCCTAAAATAGGCCTGCACCCAAAATAGAATTTTTTCCCACAATAGTCCTGCGCCCAACACTGTATATATTCCAAAGAAGAAGGTGGGAGTTTCATATATGTAGAATTGTATGTCCACAACATGTTGTTGATTGGAAACAACATGAATGCAATAAAAGAGGTGAAGAAGAATATATCCTCCAAGTTCGACATGAATGTTATCAGTGTAGTGAAATTCATTCTTGTAATGGATATAATGAGAGATCGAGCAGCTAGAAATCTCTGGTTGAACCAGGCGAAATATATTGAAATAATATTGAAACGTTTCAACATGCAGGATTGAAAACCTGTGAAGGTGCCAATTCCTGTGGGTGAAAGGATAATTATTGAACAATGTCCAAGGATATAGGAGGAAATATAGGAAATGGCATGTGTTCCCTATTGTTATAACCCTAAATTTATCCATACAAGCATACCTGGCATTTGGCCCTCTTACCTGCTAATTTTACCAAGCCATCATTGAGCAAATCTTCTTAAAAACACTATTTTTGAAGATGTACGCGCCCTGAACCACTACTTCCTGCATACACATGCTTGCTACACCACTACAACCCGTGTATACTCACAAAAGTTTCAAAAATTAAAAAGTTGCAAGGAATTCATTGAGATTACGAGCTATTGGGTAGTTTCCCAACTAATCCACCACCTATAGCCCGTCACCCAATTGAATAACCATCCTTTTGTCATATAAAAGGAGGTTTTTGGGTCTCATTCCTAACAAAAGAATAAGAACAATGAAACTCTTCCAGTTTCACATCCCCTCCTTGCCCCAAATAATTGCAGCCACCTTGTGAGATTTGTATCAGAATTTCCCATTCTTGCCTTTTTCCTCCATCATAAGCCTATGAAATTTCCCTAGAAGAAGTGTGAGAGGAGAAATATACATGGAAGCATAGTTGGAGCTTGGTGAAGAGGAGCTCGGACCACGCATACATATGCACCCTGCTTTTGGAAAACCTGTGTACATACGTAAGTTGTTGAAGTGTCAATTGTGTGCCATTCAAGGAATCTTTCTTTAAGAAGAGGCATTCGACCTCTTCCCTAATTCAATTCTGACTTCTTAGGGTTTCTTGATCAAGTACAATGTCTCTGTTTTTACAGTCAAAGCCTGGGTTTGATGTCATTTTGGTTATCTTTTTAAACATTTCTTGTGTTTAGTTTGAAAGGGTTTTAGGCAAGCCTTCGAGTCTTTTTGATCAACCTGTTAAGTGTCTTCAGTGACTCCCTACGATCCATAGTGGGATAGAGGTCAGTTCTCAGTCTTGTCTTTTTTTCATTTTTTCCCCTTTCTCTTTCTTTAAAGAAAAAGAAAAAGAAATCTGTAAGGTAGCTATAGACGTAGTGGGGGGCCCCAGAGGGCCCATAGCGATAATAGTGGAGGTCATTCAATGTAAGGTGGACTAGGTCCACTATATTATTAAATAAGGCCCACTATGATAGTTAAATATAATAAATGTAATAGGACTTCTTAGAAGGTTCTACTTCTAGAAGATTCCTCCTTTAGAATGTTCTTAGGTGATGGTAGCACTATATAAAGGGGTTCAAAAAATGTATGAGACATGAAGAGAATTAGTGTATTTGGAGCGGTAGCTCAATAGGAGGATGCCCCCTCGAAGAGGCAAGTTAACAGGAGAGGATCCCTTCCATAATAGGATCCATTGTATGGTGTTGCCCTACCTCAAGGGTTTGGTAATCATAAAGTGTGGTTTCTTCTATATTGCTTGTGGATCTATTGTGTATTCAATAATTGTGTTGATTATATCTTCAGATCTGGTATTGGTTCCTAACAATTGGTATCAGAGCACTTTCCTTGGCCGGAGTTGTGGGCAAATATTTTTTATTTTTGCAGATTTTTTTTTTCGGAGCAGAAAAAAGAGGGCCGCGACATTATCGAAGTTTTCGGTATATTTTGGTGAAAAATTTGTAGAAAAGGGTTGTATATATGAGTTCCCCTCAGAAAAACACCCAATTTAAAAAAAAAATCGACCGAAACGGAGTCCGGAAGGTCAAGATATTGAGGTTTTAAAATCTGCAATTTTTCAGGGTTTTTTCTGCGGACGACGACGCGATTTGTTTTTATTTATGTAGAATTTGGAGGCCGAATATTCCAAAATAAATTATATATATGTGTTCCTCTCACAATTTCACCCAATTTCAAAAAAAAAATCATCCGAAACGGAGTCCGGGAAGTGAAGTTATGAGCATTTGAACTTCAACAGTTTTTAGGGTTTTTCCAGAAAAAACCGCGATTTTCTGCCGAAACTTATTGGGT
>SNQJ01S0017482.1:31793-59955 GCA_010110895.2 Picea sitchensis
TATAAAGCTTGTTGTGTTTTATTGTATGATTCCTTGATCACATACACAGGTTTATAATGAGTTTATGCTATTGATATCACTTTGGATGGTTGCGTTCTTTTGTAGGATCATCATTGTATGAGCGTTGGAATGGAGCTAGGATGGTGATGGCGAGAGGAAGTGACATTTAAATGGTATGTCACCCATCCCTCTTTGGTTAGTAAATTCAATATTTAAAACTTAAGGAAAGCGTCATGTTCTGGTGTGTTTTTTTCTAGATCTAGGTGGATATAGGGAGATTAGTTAGTGTCTGCACCTACTGATTAGTCCGATAACAACTGTGCTAAGTGCAAATTGTAAGTGCTTTGTGGATGTTATGTTGAGAACTTGCAGAGCTAAGTGAAAGTGATTGTAAGAGACTATGAAGAGGCTTTGTGCTGTAACTCAGGGAAGGAGGATATAGTGGAGTGTGCACAGATATCCTTTCCTCTACGGAGTAAGATATCATGTCTTTGTGCATGTAGAAGATTGACAGAAAGAAATAAAGAAGAAGATTTGGTGGATGTAGCCCCAGGGTGGGGGTGAACCATGTATACCCCGTGTTGCGGTTTCTTAGTGCTTTATGGTTGTTCTTTGTTTTATGTGGTTAAATGCTTAGTGCACTGATATATTCTTAGAAGAATCTAATGTGGTAGCTTAGTGCTGAATAATCTGAATGAATGCTAGATCTGATCTACGTTGGTATGATTAGAGCTTGAATCTATTGGATCTGTGTGGATACTGCGTTGATCTATTATTAAGTTTTAGTTCTGTTGTAATCTAAGATTGAATATTAATGAACTATAACTTCTAAGTGCTTTGATAAGGTGTTACAATCACATATTTTTGTCCCAGCTAAGGTTGCATACATCTGAGTCCTACAACCACCCCTGCCTCTACCTCGGGTGAGACTTCATCTACTTCGCAGGTGTTGCCAAAAGGGTCGGTAGTTAGGGTTTCGTTGGTGCATTGTTGTAAGCATTGAACTCTGGGTTTTCCCCTGTACCAACAAATGGTTCCGTTGCAAGGACCTGAAACTGTGATTGTTGGTAACTAAAGAAAAGAGAAAGCTCCATGGGTAGATCTGTTTCCCTAGTGCGTAGTATTCTACTTGACCTGTGAAGCTCTGTTTTAAGAAGAAAATTCAAATCTGAAGAAAAGAGGTAAGATCTGAAAGCTTTGTGCTTTGATAAAAGTAAAGTAAGAAGTTTTGGTTAAAGAGGTAAGATCTTAAATCTTTGTGCTTTGATAAAGGTAATAACCATGAAAGGTTTTGATTGAAAATATAAGATAAGTGGAAATTTTTGTTTCAAAAGTATGGATCTAGGTATGTTTGATAAAAAAATTCCTAGCTTGAAAAATAGGGCATATCTAGATGAAAGAAGATTTGATATGAGTAGATCTGACAAAAATAGTGAAAGATATGTTATTCCTATGCATAGAAAGAATGTTTGGACTAACAAATGGATGCGGGACCCTAGAAATAATTTTTTGCAGGGTAGATACTATGATCCTAGTGCCCAATACACGAAAGGTTGGGGATCATTTAAAAGAAAGAGAGGATTAACTCTTTGTTATAGTTACAGAAGACCAAGACATCTTGCTAAGGAATGCCCTGGTAGAAGACCTAGTTGTATTTTTTGTAAAGCCATGGATCATGGATTTTTAGATGTCCATAGAATGATTTCTAAGCTCAAAACAATGAATATGAGACAAGAAAACCCTAAGGAAGGTCAAGAAATTGAGACCATGGCAGAACCCTAGAAAAAATCAGAGAATGTCTTGCTACAAATGAAAGAAACCTTGAATTATCAAAATAATATTAACTTATTAGAGATCTTCAAAGGAAAAGAGAACATAGAAGGAAGAATAGGATACTTCGACATTGACTGTGTCTTGGATGAAGAAACACAGGTAAATATCATGACAGAAAGAACTTGGGAAACTTTAGGAAAGACTGCTATGATTCCTTCATTGGGAGGAATATGATTATTTAGAGGCAAGTTGATAACCCTATGTGGAAGACTAACCTAGATATCTATGAGTAATCATGGAACTTCGATAGAGGAAGATTTTGAGGTTGTTAAATTTGTTGAGAACAACGCCCCATTTTCTATATTACTAGAAAACCTTGGATTGAAAAGGATCAGGCCATAACAAAAGAAGAGGAAGTCTTAGAGCAGAAGAAGCAAGAATTAAAATATTTCATGACTAGGAGGATATCACACTTGATTGAAGAATAAGAGAACGATCAAATATGCTTAGAACCAGAAGCTTGGATGTCGAGGTTGAAAGAACACAAGAAGACTCACAGATGAGTAGAACACCTAACTCATATAGAAAAGAAGTATTACTCTCTAACCCTATGAAAGAATCTCAACAGCACGAAATTACTATGCCAAAAAGAGATGAGAATCAGAATGGAAAGAAGAATACTAAGATGAATATCACTAGGAAGAAGGCTAGAAAGATCAGTAAGAAGAGAGCAAAGATACAAAAGTTACAGAAGGTTCTAGAGGGGATCTCACAGAAGGCAGGTTTGTAAGACTGGAACTTCGTCGGAATATCAGAACAACACAACATGGCTCTTCACCATGGTGAAGCGATATATCCGTTGGAAGAATTATAACCGTTAGACCGACGCCTCGAATGGTTATAAGAGCAGTACTGGCCCGAAGACTCACCATCATACCATTGGGACCATGCCGCAATGGACAGAACTGCATTGATGAAGGCCTCTCATCTGTTGGAGAGATTCGTTACATCATGTCTACTTAGTCCATCGACTGTTGCACAGAGAAAAATTATGTGAATTGTATCCAAGCCAACTCATTTCTACCGTGTTGTGTTTATTGAGATCGACACCATTTCCATTGCACACTCATTCATCCACCCAAGTTATCCGATCTTGAGCGTGTATGTCGGACGAGCTTAGTGCCATAGAGAAAGGCATCAAAGAAGTTCTCATCGATCTCATGGCTGAAAAAGTAATGTCCACAGGTATTCAAGCGTAATCAACGAGAGGAGTGAAAGCCTCTCCATCGACTGCTCATGGATATGGACCATCCCAATCGGCAACAAAGAAGAGAACCAAGCATAGATATGACCTAGTGAGTGTAAATATAATCCTGACCATCCTACTCGACTACATTCCACCTCTGGTTGGCACAGTGAGTCATGATAGTGTCCCAAGGGAATTTGATTACACCATGGTTATTGTGTACCTCCCGAAGGGGATATGTGCATTTAGAACATAGAAGGATAAGATCGCAATGTTGAAGTTCAAAAAATTCAACCTAGGAGACCACAAGAACCATAGTATGCTCACTCCTTACAAATACTTGACCAGGATGAAGGGAAATAACTAGAAAATAATCCCCCAGCCATGGACTATTAACTTTGCACAGTATATGCTCTTGAATGTAATGAAGATTCCACACTTTAGAAGGCACCAGGAGGTTAATTCCTTTGTTAAGATCCTTCTCTCGTGATACCATGGAAGCTACCTATGGTGAGACAAAAGCATCATAGTCGATCCAACACTGATCCATAGGATCACCGGATTGAGCATACAGGGACTTGACCCACATGACTTCTACCCAGGGAAGGCTACAGATCGTGCATTGGCACAGAAGATCAAAGACACATATGGCGATGTAGAAAAGTGAACGCAAGGCTACAAGGTATCTTCCATCCAAAATGGCGCAGTGCACCTGGCCTGCCATTTGATCGCATGAAATCTTGTGAGAAAGAACTGACCTAAACAGGTCACATGATTCGTTGTTGACCTCGCCGGGAAATGTGTAGAAGGAATCCAGATGAACTGGGCGAAGTAATTGGTCAACCAGCTGGAATTATACTTCCGCGAAGCTCACGATCAGGGCTATGAGTTCCACTTTAGCTAGATCCTGATCCTCATCACATGTACTTCTTGGTATATGTGGGAAGGTGCAACCTTCCCAGACATTGATCTGTTAGAGCCACTCGCTACGAAGTTCACCACACTCTGGTACTTGAGTGGTATGGGAAAATAGTTGCATTCAAACACGGTCTTTCATACATATTATATCCAAATGAAGAGGGCTATTGAAGCTATCCCTCGCATGATGCCAAACACCCTACATCGGTTTCGAACCCTCATGAAGTTTCGTATAGATCAACACTTCATTTATATCACCGCGTGTGCAGATGAGCATAAAGAAGAGATTCAGTCATACTACAATATCACAGAGGAGGACCTCAAAGAGATAACCAATGATTGGTCGGCAGAGCTCCTCATCCCCGCTGACCCCGTAGAAATGTTAGACCCTGAACTAATCGATATCCTGGAGACCACTCGTGAAACAAATGATACCCCTAGACCCAATAGAAGGAAGAAGACTGAAGAGGTTCAAAACTTGAGAAACACATTCGAAGAAACTACTTCAATATCACCTGGGCAAGGGGGTAATGACGAAGGAAATCAAGAAGAAACCAACAGAAAAGAAGATCAGCAAAGGCAGGGTGAAGTAACACTGCCTAGGGAACCTGTTAATGAGGATTATCCCTTGAAGAAGAGGAAGGTTTCCCCTACAAAACCCACTTCCTAAAAGAAATCCAGAGCCACCTTGACTAAGATACAGACTGTGCTCCCTGTAGATGTCTTCGACTTCATCATCGCAATTGTAGCAGATGACTCGCAGGACATCTTGCAGAAACATGAAGCCAAGTAGGAGGAGATGTACGATAGGATCGAGGTTAACTCATAGGGGTACAACAAGCTCTTCAATCTATCTGTGTAGTGTCCATTGTGCCCCCACCATCAAAATAACCAGAGTTGGGAGATGAGCCATCCCAACTCCATGGACTAGCTCATGTGACCGAAGCTCACCTTCGTCGAGCACAAGATGAGAAAGACCAGTCCACAATGGCCCTAAAATAATCCCAAGAAGAAATGGTAGAGAAACGTCGGGTTGCACAAAAGGAGAAGGATGACCTTCAAACCAAGTTTGAAAAGGAGAAAGCACAACTCCAGCAGGAGAAAAAGCAGTTGCTCGCAGAGCAACTTGGAGTCAAAGAAGAAGTCGACAAATAACTTTTCTCTACGACGGGCTTAGATCCAAAGGAATAAAACTGAGTGGAGCATCAAGTAGCGCAACTCGTGGAAGCTATCCAAAAATTTCAACAAAAAATAGCAGACTTAGAGCTACAAACAGTGCCCAACACTCTGTCGGATGTATGATATCAAAGAGAAGAAACTACTTGAAGCGTAGTTGAGAGAATCAAGGCCCTCGCCATGGAATGTAAACAACTAAGTGATCATAGTTCCCAAACTTATGAGAGACTCACTGAGGATCCTGAACTGAAGGCACTAGAGTCATAGCTACAAGAGGAAAAGCAGCAAGCAAAAAACGTATAGGCACAGTTGAATCCCCTGTCATTTGTTGAGAGGATGAAGTGATCCCAAGAACACCGCACTGCTCAGTAGCAAGTCCACATCATTTAGAGTGAAGTCATGGAAGTGACTCAGAGGCTCAAACCAATATAGGATGAGGCTTTCCAACTATTCACACAGATTTAAGGCCGAGGAGAAGAATTGGAGGAAGTCCTCACTACAACTGAACAACTCTTAGAGGGACCTGTCAACGAAGCAGTAATCCAAGAGTTCACCAAGAAAGAGGTGTGGCGCAACAATAGGTCGAAGTAGATTGAGCCAAGCTCGAGGCTTTTGAGGCAGAGCTACCCAAATCAGAGTGACTCAGGATGAGTCATAGGTGAGTGTTGGGGGCTTGTTGGCCCTTGACCAAGTTGTGAGGATCCTTGGTCATGTTTGACCTACTTTTGGGACTTCGACAGGCTGTCGAAGGCGGAGCGCAAGTCGAAGCGAAGATCGCGGGATCTCAATCCCTTTTCAGGTATTTTTGGATGTTGGGATTATGTAACAGGTATGGGGATGTCGGACCATGGGTTTACCTATGTTTACGATCTTTTTGTAATGTATAAATAGAAATCTAAGTGATGTAGGAATTAGTTTGATCTATGTGATCGAAGAGAGGATAGACACTGTCTTAAGTGCAACTTGTAAGTGCTTTGTGCCTGCTATGTTGAGAACTTGTAGAGATAAGTTCAATTGATTGTAAGATACTGTGAAGAGGCTTTGTGTTGTAACTCAGGGAAGGAGGATCTAGCAGAGTGAGCACAGATATCCTGTCCTCTGTGGAGTAAGATATCATGGCTCTGTGCATGTAGAATATTGACAGAAAGAAATTAATAAGAAGAGTTGGTGGACATAGCCAAAAGGTGGGGGTGAACCACGTATACCCCGTGTTGTGGTTTCTTAGTGCTTTATGGTTGTTCTCTTGTTTATGTGGTTAACTTCTTAGTGCACTGATATATGCTTAGAATAATCTTATGTGATAGCTTAGTGTTGAATAATATGAATGAATGTTAGATCTGATCTATGTTGGTATGCTATACTACTCTGGGAGTTATACAAACTTTGCATCTAAATTGGAACCATCGCTAAATCAGATAGGGAAATTATAATATGGCATATAGATAGAACTCTAGTAGGGGCGCTAAAGTAGCAGGACCACCCAGATCATAGATTGCAACAAGATCGATAGCCACACTTCATTGCGTGGATGAAAAATGCCCAAAAATTAACATCCTTGAGCGGTCCCATAATCAAAACCGTGGTATTGTTGGAAAGGTACGTGGGATCTCATAGGTGATTGCAGGGGTCGGAGCGGTGTGGACCCAAACCACCCTCGACAACTTCTGCAATCACGTTCTTATATGACATCAGTTCACCGCGTCATCTCCACTCACCTCTACTCACACTCCCACTACCACTCAACTTTTGCCACCTCTTCCCTCGACTACTCTCCATATCACCTATCACCTCCACATAATCCACATACACTCATATCATAACCTATTGGACTCTTGACTCCACATCTCCTTCCACGACTGCTGGGTTGATGACCTTTCTAGCAAAGCTTTTCAAAAGTACAAATGGCAGCTGACGAGTCGAAACAAAGTGCACTTAACGGCTGAGATATTAGACATAGACAGAGGGCTATGTCTTGGTCTCAGTTACAGATCACTCCATAAATTCAATGAAGAGGAAGATCAAGTGGATATATTCCCATGCATCCAGTTACCCTCCAGAAGCATCAAATGGCTAACAGGCATGCCAGGGCTCGATACATAACTTTGTTCTGTCACTCCTATTTTTTCTACCAATTACAGTTCATCCAACACATGCATCAGTTCAGTCTTAGAGATAGTAGTCACTTTTAGTTAATCAATTCCAAAATAATTTTAGATTAAATTAATAAGTGGTCTTCTGTGTGTGATAAGAACCACTTTGTTGATTAAGTCTAGTAGTAAGAATACATGTTTTAGTTAAATCAATAGTTTGTTCTACAAACAATTATCTAGAGTTAGGTCTCAATCCCATATAGACAAGAACCTCTGCAACTTTGTTAAATATGCAGTCTTTGTATGTTTTAGAGGAGGAAGTTTTTGGAAGGAAAGTAGAAGAAACAAAAGGATTGGACTGGCTCAGGTAATTGTAAAGTTTTCTAGCTAGTGAATATATGTTGATGACAATTGTGTTCTCGTACTCAGATCTTTATGTGTTGATTATTATCTTGAATGTAGATTTTGTGATGTGTACGATGTGTGTTTCCTTATTCTGTCAACTATTGTTTTAGTTTTAACTTTTTTTATTATGGAACCTATTATACAACTATTGTTCAATGAAATATCCATTATTTTTCAACCTGTTGAATGATTTGCATATAGATGTTTGTCTAAGTCTCAAGATATTATTCCCGACCCGCCTTCATATAATTAACCTCCTCGCTACTTCAATCCTCGATATGTATGTGCACCCTCCATCAAACGTTTGACTTTTCCACATTATAAATTGAGATTCGTGCCCATGATTTGACGTGATTCCATAAATTAAATATTGGATTAAATATTAATATAAATATTTTAATATAAAAATATTTATATTAATAATAATAAACCTTTTTTCTATTTTCTAAGGACTTTGGGATTATGAGGCTTAACACATGACTTTGTGGATAGGATGAGGGTACTTAATAAAAGCAATACTTTTTATTTTCAACGAGAATATGAAAATAAGGGTAAAAATGAATGAAGTGATGAAATTAAGGGATTTAGATAAGCGTTAAGGCTAGGTATAGGTGGTGGTAAAGTCCATGTCTGTCTCATAGAGTTGAGGCCATCTAAAGGTCTCATGGCCCCAAGATTCTAGCACCATGGTGAGTGCTGCGACTAGAGGTCTGCTGAGGAAATCAACGATGTGATTGGTGCTTCATGTTTTATTCTTGATGTTGAGGTGGAATTGCTGCAAGTATGTGGACCTCTTTTGATGGCAGTCATTCTACAATTTTCCTTGTGTCTGCATGAACTACAATGGCTTATGATCAGTGTGGATGATTGTATCCTTCCAAAGAATGTAATGTCTCCATTGGCGGCAGGCTTGTACAATGGAGTACATTTCTTTGTCATAAGTAGGGTACTTACGGATAACATCTGATAGTGTCTCACTATGATAGGCCACGAGGTGGCTGTGCTAAGTGAGAACGGGGCCCACAGCATAGTCTGAAGCATCTGTCTCAATCTCAAAGCATTGTTACAGGTCTGGTAGTGAAAGTAATGGGGTTGAGCACAAGTGTTGCTTCAAATCATCGAACTCTTGTTGTTGGGACCGACCCCACATAAATTTATCCTTACCTACACCACCCCTGGTTATTTGGCTAAGGATTAACTCTTTGTTATAGTTGCAAAAGACCGGGAAATCTTTCTAAGGAATGACCTGGTAGAAGACCTAGTTGTCTTTGTTGTAAAGCCATGGATCATGAAGTTTTAGATTTCCCTAGAATGATTGATAAGCTCGAAAAAATGAATATGGGACAATAAAACCTCGAGGAAGGTCAAGAAACTGAGACCATCGCAGAACCCCAGAAAAAATCAAAGAATGTCCCGCTACAAATGAAAGAAACCCTAAATTATCAAAATAATATCAACTTATCAGAGATCTTCAAAGAAAAAGAGCACATAGAAACAATAATAGGAGACTTCGACATTGACTGTGTCCTGAATGAAGAAACATAGGTAAATATCATGACAGAAAGAACTTGGGAAACTTTAGGAAAGCCTGCTATGATTCCTTCATTGGGAGGAATATGATTATTTAGAGTAAAGTTGATAACCCTATGTGGAAGACTCACCTAGATATCTATGAGTGCTCATAGAACTTCAACAAAGGAAGATTTTTAGGTTGTTAAATTTGTTGAGAACAACACCCCATTTTATATATTACTAGGAAAACCTTGGATTGAAAAGGATCAGGCCAGAAGAAAAGAAGAGGAAGTCTTAGAGAAGAAGAAGCAAGAATTAAAATATTTCATGACTAGGAGGATATCATACTTGATTGAAGAACAAGAGAAAAGATCAAATATGCTTAGAACCAGAAGCTTGGATGTCGAAGTTGAAAGAACAAAAGAAGACTCATAGACTAGTAGAACACCTAACCCATATAGAGAACAAGTATTACTCTCTAACCCTATGAAAGAATCTCAACAACGCGAAATTACTATGCCAAAAGGAGAAAAGAATCGGAATGGAAAAAAGAATACCGAGATGAAGATCACCAAGAATAAGGCTAGAAACATCAGTAAGAAGAGAGAAAAGATAGAAAAGTTACAAAAGGTTCTAGAGGGTACTTTGCATAATTAAGGTTTGTAAGACTAGAAATTCATCGGGATATCAGAACAGCGCAACATGGCACTTCGCAATGGCGAAGCGATATATTCGTTGGAAGAATTATAACTGTTAGACCGATGCCCTGAATGGTTAGAAGAGCAGTACTGGCTTGAAGAATCGCCATCAGACCATTGGGACAACACTGCAATGGATAGAACCGCATTGATGAAGGCCTCTCATCCGTTGGAGAGATCTGTTACATCATGTCTACTTAGTCCGTCGACTGTTGCATTGAGAACAATTTTGTGAATTGTATCCAAGCCAACTCATTTCGACCGTGTTGTGTTTATTTAAATCAATACCTGTTCCATTTCATTGCACACTCATTCATCCACCCTAGTTATCTGATCTTGAGCGTGTATGTCAGACGAGCTCAGCGCCACAGATAAAGCCGTCTAAGAAGTTCTCATCAATGTCATGGCCGAAAAAGTAATGTCCGTAGGTATTCAAGCATCATCAATGAGAGGAGTGAAAGCCTCTCCATCGATTGCTCGTGGATATGGACCATCCCGACTGGCAGCAGAGAAGAGAACCAAGCACATAGATGACCTAGTGAACACAAAGATAATCTCGACCATCCTACCCGACTACATTCCACCTCTGGCTGGCGTGGTGAGTCATGACAGTGTCCCGAGGGACTTTGATTACACCATGGTTACTGTGTACCTCCCAAAGGGGATATGTGCAGTTAGAATGCAACAGGATAAAATCACAATGTTGAAGTTCAACAAATTCAACCTAGGAGACCGAAAGAACCATAGTATGCTCTCTCCTTACAAATACTTTACCAATATGAAGGGAAGAACTCGAAAATAATCCCCCAGCCATGGACTATGAACCTCGCGCAGTATACCCTCTTGAATGTAATGAAGATTCCACACTTTGGAAGGCACTAGGAGGTTAATTCCTGTGTTAATATCTTGCTCTCGTGGTACCATGGTAGCTACCTATGGTTATACTGACACATCATAATCGCTCCAACACTGATCCATAGGATCAACGGATTGAGCATGCAGGGACCCGACCCATAGGAATTCTACCCAGGGAAGGCTATAGATAGCATATTGGAATAGAATATCAAAGACACATATGGTGATGTAGAAAAGGGAATGCGAGGCTACAAGGTATCTTCCATACAGAATGGTGCAGTGTGCCTAGCCTGCCATCTGATCACAGGAAATCTTGTGAGTAAGAACTGACCTAAACAGGTCACAGGATTCATTGTTGACCTCACCGGGAAATGTGTAGAAGGAATCCAAATGAACTGGGAAAAGTACTTGGTCTACCAGCTGGAATTAGAGTACCGCAAAGCTCAGGATTAGGGCTATGAGTTCCACTTTAGTTGGATCCTAATCCTCATCACATTTACTGCTTGGGATATGCGGGAAGGTGCGACCTTCTCGGAAATTGATCCGTTAGAGCCGCTCGCTATGAAGTTCACCATGCTCTGGTACTCGAGCAGTATGGGAAAATAGTGGCATTCGAACATGGTATTTCATACATATTATCTCCAACTGAAGAGGGATATTGAAGCTATCCCTCGCATGACACCAAACACCATACTTCGATTCTAAACCCTCATGAATTTCTGCATAGATCAACACTTCATTTATATCACCATGCGCGTAGATGAGCACAAAGAAGAGTTTCATTCATACTACAAGATAACAGAGGAGGATCTCGAAGAGATAACCAACAATTGGTCGGTAGATCTCCGCATCCCCGTTGATCCGGTAGAAATGTCAGACACTGAACTAATCGACAGCCCAGAGACCACTCATGAAACAAATGATACCCCTAGACCCAACAGAAGGAAGAAAACTGAGGAGGTCCAAAACTTGAGCAGTGCATTGGAAGAAACTTCTTTAGTATCACCTGGCCAAGGGGGTAATTATGAAGTAAATTAAGAAGAGAGCAACGAAAAAGAAAATCAGCAGAAGCAGGGTGAAGTAACACCACCTAGGGATCCTATTAATGAGGATTATCCCTTGAATAAGAGGAAGGTTTCCCCCGTGAAACCCACTTCCCGAAAGAAATCCAGAGCCACCTTGAGTAAGATGCAGACTATGCTCATTGTAGACGACTTCGACTTCATCATCGCAGTTGTAGTAGATCCCTCGCAGGACATCTTCCAGAAACATGAAGCCAAGAAGGAGGAGATGTACGACAGGATCAAGGTTGAACTCAGAGGGGTACAACAAGCCCTTCAATCCAGTTTCGCAGTGTCCACTGCACCCCCACCATCAGAATAACAAAAGTTGGGAGATGAGCCGTCCCAACTAAACAGAATAGATGATGTGACCAAAGCTCACCTTCGTCGAGCACAAGCTGATAAAGACCAGGCCACAATGGCCTTAAAAAAATCCGAAGAGGAAATGGTAGAGCAACATCGGGTTGCAGAAAAGGAGAAGGATGACCTTCAAACCAAGTTTGAAGAGGAGAAAGCGTAGCTCCAGGAGGAGAAAAAGCAGTTTCTCACAGAGCAAATTGGAGTCAAAGAAGAAGTCAACTAAGAACTTCGCTCTGTGACAGGCTTAGATCCAAAGGTAGAAGAACAAGTGGATCATCAAGTAGCGCATCTCGCAGAAGATATCCAACAACTTCAACAAAGAATAGCAGACATATCGCTACAAACAATGCCCAACACTCCCCCATATGTATGAGATCAAAGAGAAGAAACTGTGCAAAGCGTAGTTGAGAGAATCAAGGCCCTCGCCATGGAATGTAAAAAACTAAGTGATCGTAGTGCCAAAACTTATGAGAGACTCACTGAGGATCCTAAACTGAACGCACTGGAATCATAGCTCTAGGAGGCAAAGCAGCAAGAAGAAATAGTACAGGCACAGTTGAAGCCCCTGTCAGTCATTGAGAGGATGAAGCGATCCCAAGAACAATGCACTGCTCAGCAACAGGTCCACATCATTCACAACAAAGTCATGGAAGTGACTCAGAGGCTCTAATGAATACAGGATGAGGCTTGCCAACTATTCGAAGAGATTGAAGGCCGAGGAGAAGAACTGGAGCAAGTCGTCACTACAACTAAACAACACTTAGAGGGACCTGTCAATGAAGTAGTAATCCAAGATTTCACTGAGAAGGAAGTCGTGGTGCAGTAACAGGTCAAAGCAGATCGAGCCAAGCTCGAGGCTTTTGAATAAGAGCTACCCAGACTAGAGTGACTTGGGACGAGTCACAGGAGAGTGTTGGGGGTTTGTTGGCCCTTGACCAAGTTGTGAGGATCCTTGGTCATGTTTGACCTACTTTTGGGACTTCAATAGGTTGTCGAAGGTGGAGTGCAAGTCGAAGCGGAGATTGCGGGATTTGGACCTTTTTAGAGATTTTTGGGTTTTGGTCTTATGTAATGGGTATGGGGATGTTGGCCCATGGGTTTACCTATGTTTAGGATCTTTTTGTAATGTATAAATAGAAATCTAGTAAATGTGGGAAGTAGTTCGATCTATGTGATCGAAGAGAGACTAGACACGGTGCTAAGTGCAACTTGTAAGTGCTTTGTGCATGCTATGTTGAGAACATGTAGACCTAAGTTCAAGTGATTGTAAGAGACTGTGAAGAGGCGTTGTGTTGTAACTCAGGGAAGGAGGATCTAGAAGAGTGCGCACAAATCTCCTATCCTCTGTGGAGTAATATATCATGGCTCTGTGCATGTAGAATATTGACAGAAAAAAATAAAGAAGAAGAGTTGGTGGACGTAGACCCAGGGTGGGGTTGAACCATGTATACCCCATGTTGTGGTTTCTTAGTGCTTTATGGTTGTTCTCTTTTTTATGTGGTTAAATTCTTAGTGCACTGATATATGCTTAGAAGAATCTAATGTGATAGCTTAGTGTTGAATAATCTAAATGAATGCTATATCTGATATATGTTGGTATGATTAGTGCTTGAATATATTGGATATGTCTGGATACTATGTTGATCTATTATTAGGGTTTAGTTGCACTGTAAGATAATACTAAATATTAATGAACTACAACTTCTAAGTTCTCTATTAAGGTGTTACAATCATAGATTTGTGTCCCAGCTAAGGTTGCAAACATCTAAGTCCTACAACCACCTCTGCCTCTACCTCAGGTGAGACTTCATCTGCTTCACAGGTTCTGAAAGGGTCGGTAGTTAGGGTTTTGTTGGTGCATTGTTGTAAGCGTTGAACCTTGGGTCTTCCCCTGTTCCAACAATGTGTGTGTAGGAGATGACCAGGTTCGAAAAATATTTTGAAATCTCAGTAAGCTCCCATAGAGTTGACAATGAATCAGAGCAGGCCATGCCAGGCTTGAAATACAAGAAAACGAACGAGTTTAATTTTAACCCGTCAGATTAAGTCAGGATCGTCATATTTCATTAGAGAGAGATCGATGATGGGCAGGCATAAAGGGGATCGAGAAGCAAATTATTTTTTCTACAATTTGTGAGACTGCAATCACTCATAATCGTTCATCTTGCATATCGATCCTGCTACAAATGAGAAACTTCCCATTGCAGGGATCGGAAAGGAAATTAAAGAGTGAACAAGATGAGTCTCCACAATCACTCATGGCCATTGATCTTCAAGCAAGGGACATGTGTCAGGCGATATTGTACTCTGAGAAGAAGCAAGCAGAATTTGAGTGAGTAAAGGACTCCCAAACACCTGAACTCCCGAAGTAATTGTGGACCCTCCATCAACGAGGCCACGTGGAGGTAGATATTTCACTTCGGAGATACAACACTTCGGAGGATTATAAGAACTAGGCAATGAAAAATCCCGAAGCCCAAACACCCGAAGTCCCGAAGTGAATTTGGACCATCCATCAACGAGGACACGTGGAGGTAGATATTTCACTTCAGAGACTTAGCACTCCGGAAGGTTTGCGAAGCTCTAGAGAAAGAATTACTCAAAGTCCCAAAATTCATTTGGTTCATCCATCAACGAGGACACACGACGATAGCTCTCTCACTTCGGATATACGACACTTTAGAGGATATCATGAGCAAGTAAAATAAAACTTCTGAATCCTGAACTCCCGAAGTGAACTCGATCATCCATCAATGAGGACATGCGGCGACAGATCTCCCACTTCGGAAATACGACACTCCGAAGGATTGTAAGAACTATGAATTGAAAAGGCCCGAAGCCTGGAATCCTGAATTAATTGCATATCGTTGATCTCAAATCAACAAGAACCATTGATATTTGCAGCAGGTAAGAAAGGAATATCATCCGAAGTACCGAGATATTGCCACATCACTCTGGGCCCATACTACTCTAGGAGTTAAACAAACTTTGCATCTAAATTTGCACCATTGATAAATCAGAAAGGGGAGTTATAATATGGAATATAGATAGAACTCCAGTAGGGGCGCTAAAGTAGCAAGGCCACCTAGATCATAGATTGTGACAAGATCGATGACCACACTTCATTGCGTGGATTAAAAATTCCTGAACATTAACATCCTTGAGCAGTCCCGCAATAAAAAACGTGGTATTATTGGAAAGGTATGTGGGATCTCGTAGGGGATTACGGGGTTCGAAGCAGTGTGGACACAAACCATCGTTGACAACTTCCACAATCACATGCTTATATGACATCAGGTCACCGCTTCATCTCCACTCACACTGCCGTTACCACTCAAATTTCGCTACCTGTTCCCTTAACTACTCTCCATATCACCTATCACCTCCACGTAATCCACATACACTCATATCATACCCTATTGGACGCTTGACTCCACATCTTGTTCCATGAACACTGGGCTGATGACCTTTCCAGCAAAGTATTTTGAAAGTACAGATGGCAGCTGATGAGTCGAAACAAAGTGCACTTAACGATTGAGATCTCAGACACAGACAGAGGGTTATGTCTCGGTCTCAGTTACAGATCACTCCAAAAATTTACTAAAGAGGAAGATCATGTGTATATCTTCCCATGCATCCAATTACCCTCCAAAAGCATCAAACGGCTCGCAGGCATGCCAGGGCTTGATACATAAATTTGTTCTGTCACTCCTATTTTTTATGCCAATTACAGTTCATCCAACACATGCATCAGTTCAGTTTTAGAGACAATAGTTGCTTTTAGTTAATCAATTCCAAAATCGTCTAATTAAATTAATAAGTGGTTTTCTATGTGTGATAAAAACCACTCTGTTGATTAAGTCTAGTAGGAAGTATACATGTTTTAGTTAAATCAATAGTTTGTTATACAAACAATTATCTTGAGTTAGGTCTCAATCCCATATGGACAAGAACCTTTGCAACTTTGTTAAATATGCAGTCTTTGTATGTTTTGGAGGAGGAATTTTTTGGAAGGAAAGTAGAAGCAACAGAAAGATTTGACCGGCTCAGGTAATTGTAAAGTTTTCTACGTAGTGAATATATGTTGATGACAATTGTGATCTCATACTCAGATCTTTATGTGTTGATTCTTATCTTGAATGCATATTTTGTGATGTGTGTGATGTACATTTCCTTATTCTGTCAGCTATTGTTTAATTTATTTATTTTTGACTATGCAACCTATTATGAAGCTATTGTTCAGCGAAATATCCACTATTTTGCAACCCGTTGAATGATTTGCATCTAGATGTTTGTCTAAGTCTCAAGATATTATTCCTGGCCCGCCTTCATATAATTAACCTCTTCACTACTTCAATCCCCGATATGTATGTGCACCCTCCATCCAACATTTCACTTTTCCACATTATAAATTGAGATTTGTGCCGATGATTTTATGTGATTCCATAAATTAAATATTGGATTAAATACAAATATAAATATTTTAATATAAAAATATTTATATTAATAATAATAAACCTTTTTTCTATTTTCTAAGGACTTTGGGCTTATGAGGCTTAACACATGACTTTGTGGATAGGATGAGGGTACTTAATAAAAGGAATATTTTTTATTTTCAATGAGAATATGAAAATAAGGGTAAAAATGAATGAAGTGATGAAAGTAAGGGATTTAGATAAGTGTTAAGGCTAGGTATAGGTGGTGGTGAATTCCAGGTCTGTCTCATAGAGTTGGGGCCATCTAAAAGTCTCATGGTTGCAAGAGTCTAGAACCATGGTGAGTGTCGCGACTAGAGGTCCGCTGAGGAAATCAGCGATGTGATTGGTGCTTCATGTTTTATACTTGATGTTGAGGTGGAATTGTTGCAAGTATGTGGACCACTTTTGATGGCAGCCATTCTACAATTTTCCTTATGTCTGCATGAACTACAATGGATTATGATCAGTGTGGATGATTGTCTCCTTCCTAAGAATGTAATGTCTCCATTGGCGGTAGGCTTGTACAATGGAGTACATTTCTTTGTTGTAAGTAGGGTACTTACAGACAACATCTGATAGTGTCTCACTATGATAGGCCATGAGGTGGCTATGTGATGCAAGAGCATTGCTCCCAAGCCAGCCATGCACCAGCTAGCCAACCCACTCAGCGCACGCATTCAATGAGGAAGAGAGGCGCAACCCTCTCATATTCAAATTTTGAATTTGAATCAAGAACATTTAATGTTTCTAAGGATGTTAGAGCCAAAAGGTCGTGCCTATACGCAATATTTAGATGTAGATATCCTTTAATGGTTGTAAGGCTGCAATCTAGCTCCGATTCGGACTAGACAACCATTTATTGGTAATTCAATGTAATTAAATGAGAGTTGGTGAGGATGGAGGGAAGAGCTCAAAGAGCCCCCTCATGTAAAAGATCTTTAATCTTTTTTTGAGTAGGTAGAAAGAGTTAGAGAAGAGAGCAGAGAGGAGGAGCCAAGACTCTATCAAAGTCTGAGCTCAAGAACACCTTGTAAAGGAGGCATTTCATATTAATATAAAGAGCAGATTTACTGCATGAGTTTCTGTGTGTCTTTATGTGTGATGAATGTCTCTATGTGTGTTCATTATATGTTGTAGATGTATGATTAGGTATGCATTTGTAGGGACATATAGGTTCTGCTATCTGTTGGGTTTTTTGATTTCAAGTTTGGGGATCTTTGAGGCTTCATGCCAAGAGGGCATGATAGAACACTGCAGGTTTTGAAAGCTAGTGCATAGAGTGCACTTCGAACTCTACAGAATTTAGACAAAGCCGTGCCAGGAGGGTGCACCAACCAAAGTCTTAAACTCAGGGAGAAACGTCAAGGTTGCTAAACACCTTGGAGGTAAGACTATGTAGAGGAGAACACAACAGAAGACATAATCACTACAGGATTCTAGAAGAGCTCTGCTAGGTGGACATTGAGCATAGGCACAGAGTGCAGAGGAGAACTCCATTGTGGGTTCAAGGAGCGAATCACTGAGGATTCTGGAAGCTCTGCCAGGAGGGCATTGAGTAGGTGCCATAGTGCATAATAGAACTCTGGTTAGAGTTCAGGAAAAGAAAATAGGTGTACTGAAGAGAGACTCTTCCAGGAGGGCATTGAGTTGGTGTGCAGAGAGAGAGAGAGCACAAGAAATAAATCTTTTGATTTCATAGAAGAACAAGTGTCAAGGGAGACCTTCACAGGGTTACTGAACACCCTGCAGGCTCAGTAAGGAGTGCTTGAGTAGGAAGTTTCCAGAGGGAATTTCCATCCTTTCAAGGAGAGGAAGGAACAGAGACTTAGAGCTCTGAGCAGCAGACAAAGCTCAAGATGGATAGTACCTTCGTGTGTGCAGGGATCCTGCAAGGAGTGTAGAGGTCGAGGAAACCTTTAAAGGTTTCAGGATAGACAAAGATCAGAAGAGATAGTGCCTTTGCACACAGAGCCATAGTTGAGAGGAGAAGAAGGTCGTGAATACTTTTTGGAAGGTCTGAGTTCGAGGAAGCTCAGAGGGAAAGCGTTTTCAAAGAACGCCGAGAGAAGCGAAGTCACAGGATTCGTAGCAACAGGAGCAAAGGCTGAGGTCTTTGATAATTTGAATTCTTCCAAGGTGCAGGAATAAATAGAGTGCTCACAAGGATGAAAGTATAGCTTCCATCAGATCAGGCTGAGGATAAGATCTTGACCATTGAAGTTTCACGTCCAGGAAGGAGAAGGAGAGTGCAGCGGAAAAGAGTAGATATGGGTCATTAGATCTAGCTCATACAGATGATAATAATTGGATATGTCAAAAGGAGAACGAGGTTTAAATCCTCGCAAGCAGAGGAGAGGACCCAAAAAAGTCCCGAATCAGCAGACGTATCGGGATTTCAGGGTTCAAAATTTTGGTGGTTCCGAGGACAAGAGACTGGGAGACAAGAGGTCACGAGTTGAGAAATCCTAAAGGGATCGGGAGCATCCATTCAAAGGACATGTGTCATGAGATCCTCACATTTCACGGATTCAGACATTGAAGAGCTGAACGGAGAAGAGTCTTTCGGCTTCGCGACTTGCGAAGTCCCGAAACGATCAAGCCATCCATCTTTGGGAGGACACGTGGCAAAGATCGGGGGGAATCATCGGGTAATCAGATACCAGGGATTTGGAAGACACGAGGGTCAGTGTTGTTGGATTCACGGAGTCCCAAAGACCGAAAGAATCAGGATCGTCCAAGTGGAAGACACGTGGAACGATCCAGACATCGAGAGAAAAGTCCCAAAAAGAGCATTTCGGTAGTTCGACTACCAGAAGATGCAGGGGTGAGAGTTAGGAACTCTTGACCCATAGAATCCTAAAAGAATCTGAGCCATTGGATAAGGGGAGGCTTTGAGCCGTTGATCTTGCTCGAGAGAAGTAGGACTAGAGTTTCGATATTTCAGTATTTCGGTATTTCGGATACCGGGAGTACGAGAGGACAAGGCTTTGTTTTGCTAGGAGTCATGGAATTTTGAAACGTGAATTCTCAAAAGCATAGAAGTAGTGTTGTCGGGTCATGAGGAGAAGACCAGATTTCAGCATACCGGATATCGGGATTTCAAAAATTCTCAGGACATGAAATCCGGGCTCTTAGGAACGGAGATCCCGAAAGGATCAGGGCCTATGATTTGAGAGTGGATCACAGTCGTTGATCCCGACCAGGAGTTAAAGGATTGTATCGGTGTTTCAGATATCGAGAAGTCTCAGGAGCAGGGATTGGAGGAAACCTTGTATCAGGAAAGCCCGAAACGCGAAAACCCGAAGTTACTAAGGAATAACATGGGATGCGGAGGACGGGTGTATTCATCGGCATTTTGGAGTTTGAAACTTCAGGAGTTCCGAGGATATGAGAACCAATAATTTCAACATTAGAAAACCTGAAATCGCGAAAGGAGGAGAAAGCCGAGAAATAGGCATTTCGACATTTCGAAAATTAGCTTTTTGGGAGTCTTGAAGACAGGAAGCCAGGCGCTTTGCGTCAATGAACCCCGAAAGGGACTGCGGCCATATGGGAAGTGGTCATATGAACTAAGAGTGTATACCAGGGGGATAACCACGACTAAATCCAATTCGGCAAATCAACATTTCGAAGACCGGGAGATCGAGGAGTCAAGGACTCTTGATATCAGGACTCAGGAAGTCCCAAAACTCGAAATCAAATTTTGGGAAATGATCACAATCGTGTTGGAAGATTTGAGTAGGTGAGAACTTACACTTTGTGCATGTCACATGCAGGTGGGGTTTTCGGACAAGGACATGTGGATCGAATGTTGAGGTTTCGATAGGGATCCCAAAGAGTCGGTTTAGCTCGAGGAAGTTTTAGAACGATCCTTAGACCAGGAGTTCGTGCAGAATCTGTTGAGGCAGGGGGGTGTTGTAGCACTATGCTGAGTGAGAATGACACCCATAGCATAGTCTAAAGCATCTGTCTTGATCTCAAAGGTTTGTTGCAGGTCTGGTAGTGAAAGTAATGGGGCTGAGCACAAGTGTTGCTTCAAATCATCGAGCGCTTGTTGTTGGGGCTGACCCCACACAAATTTATCCTTACTTGCACCACCCTTGGTTATTTTGCTAAGGATTCACTCTTTGTTACAGTTGCATAAGACTAGGACATCTTGCTAAGGAATGCCTTGGTAGAATACCTAGTTTTCTTTGTTGTAAAGCCATGGATCATGAAGTTTTAGATTGCCCTAGAATGATTGCTAAGCTCGAAAGAATGAATATGAGACAAGAAAAATTTGAGGAAGGTCAAGAAACTAAGACCATGGAAGAACCCCAGAAAACATCAGAGAATTTATTGCTACAAATGAAAGAAACCATGAATTATCAAAATAATATCAACTTATCAGAGATCTTCAAAGGGCAAAAGCACATAGAAGCAAGAATAGGAGACTTCGACATTGACTGTGTCCTAGATGAAGAAACATAGGTAAATATCATGAAAGAAAGAACTAATTGGCATCCCAGAGACCACTCACGAAACAAATGATACCCCTAGACCTAGCATAAGGAAGAATACCGAAGAGGTCCAAAAATTGAGCAGCACATTGGAGGAAACTGCTTCAGTATCACCTGGGCAAGGGGGTAATGACAAAGCAAATCAAGAAGAGTCCAAGGGAAAAGAAGATTAGAAGAGGTAGGGTTAAGTAACACCGCCTAGGGATCATGTTAATGAGGATTATCCCTTGAAGAAGAGGAAGGTTTCCCCTACAAAACCCACTTCTTGAAAGAAATCCAGAGCCACCTTGACTAAGATGCAGACTGTGCTCACTGTAGATGACTTTGACTTCATCATCACAGTTGTAGTATATGGCTCACAGGACATCTTGCAGAAACATGAAGCCAAGCAGGAGGAGATGTACGACAAGATCGAGTTTAACTCATAGGGGTACAACATTCCCTTCAATCTAGTTGCGCAGTGTCCACTGCGCCCCCACCATCAGAATAACCAGAGTTGGGAGATGAGTCATCCCAGCTCTGTAGACTAGCTGATGTGACCGAACCTCACCTTCGTCGATCACAAGATGAGAAATAATAGGCCACAATGTCCCTAAAACAATCCCAAAAGGAAATGGTAGATCAACGTCGGGTTGCACAAAAGGAGAAGGATGACCTTCAAACCAAGTTTGAAGAGGAGAAAGCACAGCTCCAACAGGAGAAAATGAAGTTTCTCACAGAGAAGCTTGGAGTCAAAGAAGAAGATGACAAATAACTTCACTCTGTGACGGGATTAGATCCAAAGGCAGAAGCTTGAGTGGAGCATCAAGTAGCGCAGCTTGCGGAAGCTATCCAACAACTTCAACAAAAAATAGTAGACTTAGAGCTACGAACAGTGCCCAACACTTCGCTGGATGTATGATATCAAACAGAAGATACTTCTCGAAAAGTAGTTGAGAGAATCAAGGCCCTTGCCATGGAAGGTAAACAACTAAGTGATTGTAGTGCCTAAACTTTTGAGAGACTCACTAAGGATATTGAACTGAAGGCACTGGAATCACAGCTCCAGGAGGAAAAGTAGAAAGAAGAAACAATATAGGCACAGTTGAAGCCCCTGTCATCCGTTCGGAGGATGAAGTGATTCTAGGAACAACGCACTGCTCAGCAACAGGTCCACATCATTCAAAGAGAATTCATGGAACTGACTCAGAGGCTCCAACCAATATAGGATGAGGCTTGCCAACTATTCACACAGATTTAAGGTCGAGGAGAAGAACTAGAGCAAGTCCTCACTACAATTGAACAACGCTTAGAGGGACCTGTCAATGAAGCAGTAATCCAAGAGTTCGTTGAGAAGGAGGTCCTAGTGCAACAAAATGTCTAAGTAGATCGAGAAAAGATCAAGGCTTTTGAAGAAGAGCTACCCAAACCAAAGTGACTCAGGATGAGTCACAGGTGAGTGTTGGGGGCATGTTGTCCCTTAACCAAGTTGTGAGAATCCTTGGTCATGTTTGACCTACTTTTGGGACTTCGATAGGCTGTCGAAGGCAGAGTGCAAGTCGAAGCGGAGATCGTAGGATCTTGACCCCTTTTTAGGGATTTTTGGGTTTTGGGCTTATGTAACGAGTATGGGGATGTCGGCCCATGGGCTTACCTATGTTTAGGTTCTTTTTGTAATGTATAAATATAAATCTAGGCGATGTATGAATTAGTTCGATCTATGTGATCGAAGAGAGGATAGACACTGTGCTAAGTGAAACTTGTAAGTTCTTTTTGCATTCTATGTTGAGAACATGTAGACCTAAGTTCAAGTGATTGTAAGATACTGTGAAGAGGATTTTTGTTGTAACTCAGGGAAGGAGGATCTAGCAGAGTGCACGCAGATCTCTTGTCCTCTGTGGAGTAAGATATCATGGCTCTGTTCATGTAGAATATTGACAGAAAGAAATAAAGAAGAAGAGTTGGTGGGTGTAGCCCTAGGGTGGGGGTGAACCACGTATACCCCGTGTTGTGGTTTCTTAGTGCTTTATGGTTGTTCTCTTGTTTATGTGGTTAAATTCTTAGTGCACTGATATATGCTTAGAAGAATCTAATGTGATAGCTTAGTGTTGAATAATCTGAATGAATGTTAGATCTGATCTATGTTGGTATGCTTAGTGCTTGAATCTATTGGATCTGTGTGGATACTACGTTGATCTATTATTAAGGTTTAGTTGCACTGTAAGCTAAGACTGAATATTAATGAACTATAACTGCTAAGTTCTTTGTTAAGGTGTTACAATCACAGATTTGTGTCCCATCTAAGGTTGCAAACATCTAAGTCCTGCAACCACCCCTGCCTCTACCTCGGGTGAGACTTCATCTGCTTCGTAGGTTTTGCTGAAAAGGCTGGTAGTTAGGGTTTTTTTGGTGTGCTTTTGTAAGCATTGAACCTTGGGTCTGCCCCTATTCCAACAGTGTGTGTGCAGGAGATGACCAGGTTTGAAAAATCTTTTTAAATCTCAGTAAGCTCCCGCAGAGTTGACAACGAATTAGACCAAGCAATGTCAAGCTTGAAATACAAGGAAACAAATGAGTTTAATTTTAACTCATCAGATTAAGTCACGACCATCAGATTTCATTGGAGAGATATTGACGATGGGGAGGCGTTTCGGGGATCGAGAAGAAAATTAATTTTTTTTCTATTTGTGAGCCTACAATCACTCAGAATCGTTCATCTTTCATATCGATCCCACTACAAATGAGCATCTTCCCATTGCGGGGATCGAGAAAGAAATTAAAGAGTGAGAGAGTTGAGTCTCCACAATCACTCATGGCCATTTATATTCAAGAAAGGGACATGTGTCAGGCGATCTCATACTACAGGAAGAAACAAGCAGAAGTTGAGTGAGTAAAGGACTCCCAAACACCTAAACTCCCGAAGTAATTGCGGATCATCCATCAACGAGGCCACGTGGAGGAAGATATTTCACTTCAGAGATACAACACTTTGGAGGATTGTAAGAACTATGCATTGAAAAATCCTGAAGCCTAAACACCTAAAGTCCCGAAGTGAATATGGACCATCCATCAATGACGAGACATGGAGGGAGATATTTCACTTCAGAGACTTAGCACTCTGGAAGGTTTGTGAAGCTCTAGAGAAAGAATTACCTGAAGTCCCAAAATTCATTTGGGTCGTCCATCAACGAGGACACGTGATGATAGCTCTCTCACTTTGGATATAAGACACTTAAGATAATAGCACGAGCAAGTAAAATAAAACTCTCGAAGTGAACTCGGTCGTCCATCAACAAGGACACGCGACGACAGATCTCCCACTTCCAAAATACGACACTTCGGAAGATTGAAAGAACTATGCATTGAAAAGGCCCGAAGCCCGAAATCCTGAAGTAATTGTAGATCATTGATCTCAAATCAACAAGAACCATTGATCTTTGCAGCAGGTAAGAAAGGAATATCATCCGAAGTACCAAGATATTGCCACATCACTCTGGGCCCGTATTACTCTGGGAGTTATACAAACTTTGCATCTAAATTGGCACCATCGCTAAATCATATAGTGGAGTTATAATATGGCATATAGATAGAACTCTAGTAGGGATGCTAAAGTAGTAGGGCCACCTAGATCATAGCTTGTGACAAGATTGATGACCACACTTCATTGCGTTGATGAAAAAGGCACGAACGTTATCCTTGAGCGGTCCCGCAATCAAAACCGTGGTATTGTTGGAAAGGTACGTGGGATCTCGTAGGGGATTATGGGGTTAGAGCAGTGTTGACCCAAACCACCCTCGAAAACTTCCACAATCACATTCTTATATGACATTAGGTCACCGTGTCATCTCCACTCACCTGCACTCACACTCTCACTACCGCTCAACTTTCGCCACCTGTTCCCTCAACTACTCTACATATCACCTATCACCTCCACGTAATCCACATACGCTCATATCATACCATATTGGACGCTTGAATCCATGACCACTGGGTTGACGACCTTTCCAGCAAAGATTTTCAAAAGTACAGATGACAACTAACGAGTTGAAACAAAGTGCACTTAATGACCAAGATCTCAGACACAGACAGAGGGTTATGTCTCGGTCTCAGTTATAGATCACTCCAAAAATTCAGTGAAGAGGAAGATCAAGTGGATATATTCCCATGCATCCAGTTACCCTCCAGAAGCATCAAATGGCTCGTAGGCATGCCAGGGCTCGATACACAACTTTGTTTTGTCACTCCTAATTTTTCTACCAATTACAGTTCATCCAGCACATGCATCAGTTCAATCTCAGAGACAGTAGCCATTTTTAGTTAATCAATTCCAAATTGTTTTAGATTAAATTAATAAGTGGTCTTCTGTGTGTGATAAGAACCACTCTATTGATTAAATCTAGTAGGAAGTATACATGTTGTACTCTATCCAATGTTTTAGTTAAATCAATAGTTTGTTCTACAAACAATTATCTAGAGTTAGGTCTCAATCCCATACGGATGAGAACCTATGCAACTTTGTTGAATATGCAGTCTTTGTATGTTTTGGAGGAGGAAGTTTTTGGAAGGAAAGTAGAAGCAGCATAAGGATTGGACCGGCTCAGGTAATTGTAAAGTTTTCTACCTAGTGAAAAGATGTTGATGATAGTTTTGTTCTCGTACTCAAATATTTATGTCTTGATTCTTATCTTGAATGCATATTTTGTGGTGTGTGCGATGTACGTTTCCTTATTCTGTCAGTTATTGTTTTAGTTTTGATTTTGTTGATTATGCAACCTATTATACAACTATTTTTCAACGAAATATCCACTATTTTGCAACTTGTTGAATGATTTGCATCTAGATGTTTGTCTAAGTCTCAAGATATTATTCCCGGCCTGCCTTCATATAATTAACCTCCTTGCTACTTCAATCCCCGATATGTATGTGTGCCCTCCATCCAACCTTTGACTTTTCCACATTATAAATTGAGATTTGTGCCCATGATTTGACGTGATTCCATAAATTAAATATTGGATTAAATATTAATATAAATGTTTTAATATAAAATTATTTATATTAATAATAATAAACCTTTTTTCTATTTTCTAAGGACTTTGGGCTTATGAGGCTTAACACGTGACTTTGTGGATAGGATGAGGGTACTTAATAAAATTAATAGTTTTTATTTTCAACAGGAATATGAAAATAATGGTAAAAATGAATGAAGTGATGAAACTAAGGGATTTAGATAAGCGTTAAGGCTAGGTATAGGTTTGGGATATTCGCCAAATTTTTTAACTCATGGAGGACATGAAAATTTTGGATGTTCAGTTGAGTGAAGGATTTAGTTGATGGGAGCTTGACTGAGCTGGTGAAAAAATTTGAAAGTTTGAGTTGAAAAATAACACAGGGACAAGATGCTTTGGGAAAAATTAATGCAAATGAGTAGGTGATAACAGATTCAACAAATCCAAATATTAAAATAGCAAAGCCAAGAAGGCTCATTCTAACTTTGAGAATAACACAACAGCCTCTGAGCCAGAAAGTCAACTAAGAAAATTCACCCTGTCTTAGAGATATACCTCCCCCCTCAAGGGTAAAGCTGCACACAAAGAACCTACCTCTAATCATAATCACAAGCAGTTTGAATTTGCTAGCCCTGAGAATCATAATTCAAAAGAAGCTGAGACATCTCCAACTCTTGATTCTACCTCATCATCCAGTCCTTCATCCACCCCTGTATCTCCCATAAATATTCATATTCCTATTATTCAAGCCATGGATGTTAATAGGATGGATGCCATAATTGTTTCCAGATATGCACCCCTAGTGCTGCGTGTAGGATTACATGCACTCCCAGCCACAGATTACATGAAATAGTTACCAAGGTATAATGGGGAAGGTGAGGTTACTGCTGAGGAACATCTGGTAGCCTTCTACAGATTTTCATATAAATTTAACATTGATTATGTTGATGTATTGATCCGGATTTTATGAGAAGAATGAAATGACTATAGATTATTAACAGGTGCTTAACACAAAATAACAGATATACAATAAAACAGGTTTTCTATTCAATAAGGAAATAAGATGAAACTATAAAATGCAAGGAAAACAAGATTGTTGGAATGGTGGCATCTTATCTCTGAGAAGAGATGTGATGACTGTGCTCATTCACAAGAAGATGATTACAATGAGGCTCTAAAGGCCTTTTTACAATAAACAGGAATGCCCAAAACCCTATACATCTAAAAACCTAACCCTAGGAGATGAAGTGCCAAAAGTCATGTGGGCTCTGTTTGGGTAAGTTAGTACATCAACTTCCCGTGGTCATAAATTTTGCATACGATCTCTGTTTTAGGTGTATGATAGCCCATTGGAAAGGTATCGTTGAGGAGATTAATTTTGGGGGAAATTGTTAGAAAAAAAGCGCCACAGAGCAATAAAATAAAACAAATGCAGAAACAAAACACAAAAGACACACAATACAAGAGAGACACAGATTTACGTGGTTCACCCAGTGTGGGATACGTTCACCAGAGAATTTGGCAGGTCCTTTCTTTATTATTATCCAGCAAAATGAAGGGATACAACCTACAACAAAACCCGTTGTAACTTCCTCTTCTTTTTCTCACAGTCTCCTCTCTCATAATACAATATTCACCATCATCCATAGCCTAAATAAATTTCCCTCATAAAAGAGGGTTGCCTTCTAGGGAAAAAAACCCTAACATAATCTCTATCGTTAGATCTGCGACCTTATAATAAACGGTCCAGATTTACAATGAAATTACAATATACTTTTACAAGGCAATTTTTTCTTCGGGGGCTTCACCCCGAACCCCCATCGAGGGACGCTTCCCCTGAACCCCCGCTTGCCCCTAGACCCCCCAGCCGGGGGGATATCCCCCTCGGACCCCGCAGAGGGGGTACCCCCCCTCTGCACTCCCCCGTATGGAAGAGTGTACATACTTCTGGGGTGTAAATACTTCAGGCTCCACAACCAACAATCTCCCACTTGGAGACTGATCTCAACAACTCCATCGTTGTTGTATATGCTAGACTCTGAACCTTATTGGACCTGGAAAATTTCTCATCTTCATCTTCATTCTTGAAGACCAACTAAAACTGAG
>SNQJ01S0017482.1:59965-71570 GCA_010110895.2 Picea sitchensis
TTGGGTGTAAATACTTCATGGGGTATAAACACGGCTGAAAGTAAAAGTCCTATAAATCAGGAAGACAATAAAGCTCCACAACCAATAGAAATATTGAACTAATATTCATATTTCTCCCTGTTTTCCTAAAAACATTGTTTAGGGCCTCAAAACAGCTACGGAAGTGAAAAATTGCTAAAAATAGTAAATTACCAAAATTGCCAGAAAACTGTTTTGTGGCAGTTGGAAAAGGTGGGTGGCCACTGATATCCACCTGGATCAATCCTCCCTCCTTAGGAATAAATGGTCTCAATTGCGTTGAGTTCCCCCATCATATGAGGAAATTTCTGTTGAATTTGGCCCCAGGTGAGCTACCTGCCTTGGTGCAGGAGCTCCCTGCTTTGACGACTCGATAAAGTTAGATCCTTTGTTGTCAAGTGCTCTTGAGATGTGTGTCCATAATCTGACCACTAGATTCATGTTTTATGAAGTCAGGGTTGAGATCTATTGGTGTCAGTTGTTCTGCTACTTCTGAGGTGTCCAATAATGGTTGGAAATAAGAGCGAAGGAGATCCACATTGAACATTGGGTGCAGGCCAAGGAAAGGAGGAATGTTGAGCTCAAAAGCATTATCCCCCATAGCCTTGGTGATGGTGTACGACCCATAACGGAGTGGGTGATGCTTTTGATGGGGTCCTGTAAGGCATTCTTTCTGCAAGTGCAACGAAACTTTGTCTCCTGCCTGAAACTTATGTGGCACTCGATATTGATCATGGCGCTGCTTGTAATGGTCATTGGACTTTTGTAGGATATCTTGAACCCATTGGAAGATGTGTTGGATCTTCTCAATGAACCAGGTTTCTTTGTCAGCCTCAATTGGAGCAGGAGATGAGTTGGTCAAGGTGACCTAAAGGGGAAGTGCAACATCTATGGGACCCAATGGTTGGAATCCCAACCCCACCTGAAAGGGGATGTGTCCAATTGAGCTATGCAGGGCTCGGTTGTAGCTATGTTGGAGATAGGGAAAGCTCTCATGCCATGTGGGAGGGTGATTGGAATTATACATGCGAAGGATATGCACAATCATTCGATTTAAAACCTTGGTTTGGCCATCTGTCTGGGGGTGGAAGGTCATGGATTTGGTGAGCTTGGTGTCCATTAGTGACTAGAGGCTTGACCAGAATGTGCTAATAAATTGATTATCTTGATCTGAGACAATGGTTTGTGGGATTCCAAAATGTACTGAGACTCGTTCAAAGAAGAGCTTGGCAATGACCTATGTTGTGATGCTCTTCTTGCAGGCAACTAGAATCACCATATTAGAATAACGATCAACAACCACAAAAAAAATAGTTATTTCCCCTCTTGGTGTACAAGAGGCCCGACATGTAGTCCATTGAGATGGATTGCCATGGCCTGTCAGGAGTAGGAAGAGGGTTGTACATGACTTGTTTCTTAGTGGTTGTTTGGAAATAGCATAGGCAGTGCAGGACCTGATATACTTGTTGACATCATGTCGAAGTTTAGGCCAGTAGAAATGTTTTTGTAGCATCACCATTATATTTTTTACGCTGAACTGTCGTGCCACCTGGCTGTAGTGGGATTCCCAGATCATCTTCACTTGCTTGCTTGATGAAACATAGATATGTCCTAGACAACACAACAACCCATATTGAAGATGGAAATTATCGACAACTGCGTTTGGACCCAACATTTGGTAGATGGTGGCGAAGTCCAGGTCTGTCTCATAGAGTTGGGGCCATCCAAAGGTCCCATGGCTACAAGAGTCTAGCACCATGGTGAGTGCCACGACTAGAGGTTTGCTGAGGAAATCAGTGATGTGATTGGTGCTTCCTATTTTATACTTGATGTTGAGGTGGAATTTCTGCAAGTATGTGGACCACTTTTGATGGTAGTCATTCTGCAATTTTCCTTGTGTTTGCATGAACTACAATGGCTTATGATCAGTGTGGATGATTGTCTCCTTCCTAAGAATGTAATGTCTCCACTAGCAGGAGGCTTACATAATGGAGTACATTTCTTTTTCATAAGTAGGGTAATTACAGACAACATCTGATAGTGTCTCACTATCACTGAATGTGGTTTGGGTTGTCCAGTCACGGATGACTTGGATCTTGTTTGGATCCAAAAGTACACCATGCTAATCAACGATGTATCCCAGGTAATGGACCCTGTCCATGCCGAAGGAGCATTTTTCCAAGTTGGTGTATAACTTGTGTTGTCGCAGGGTGTGCAGAACTTGTTGAATATGATGCAAGTGTTGTTGGCACAGGGGAAAACCTAGGGTTCAACGCTTCAACAATGCACCAAAAAAATGCTAACTACCAACCCTTTAGGCAACACCTGCGAAGCAGATGAATTCTCACCCGAGGTAGACGCAGGGGTGGTTGCAGGAATCATATGTCTGCAACCTTTTCTAGGACACAGATCTATGATTACAATACCTTAATAGACCACTTAGAAATTACATTTATTAGTATTTAGTCCTTATTCACATCACAGGAAAAATCCCTAATTACATAACAACGTAGTATTCAATAAGATCTAATACATCCAAGCACTAAGAACATCAAAATAGATAAGATTTGGTATTCATTCGCATCACCAAGTACTAAGCTATCATATCAGATACATCCAAACATATATTACTGCATTAAGCATAAATCATATTAAGAACACAACAACCATAACGCATAAAGAAACCATGACACAGCATATACCTGGTTCATCCCCAGCCTGGAGCTATTTCCACCAAATATTCTTCTCTTTATTGTCTTATGTCAATCATCTACATGCATAGAGCCATAAAATCCTACTCTGCATAGGATAGGAGATATGTGTGCACTCCGCCAGATACTCCTTCCCTGAGCTAGGTTACAACACAAATCCCTCTTACAAGCTTCTTACATCCACTTGCACTTAGCTTTGCAAGTGCTCAACATGGTATGGACAAAGCATTTACAACTATCACTTGCACTTAGCCATCAACATTCACTACCTCTCACATTTCTTAGATATCTATTTATACTTTACAAAAATGGGCCTAAACATGGGTGAAACCCATGGGCTGACATCCCCATACCCATTACATAAAGCCTAAAACCAAAAATCCCTGAAAAGGGGCCGGATATCCCATGATCTCTGCTTTGACTTGTGCTCCACCTTTGACATCATGTCGAAGTCCCAAAATAGGTCAAACTTGACCAAAGATCTCCAAAACTTGGTCAAGGGCCAATAGGCCCCCAAAGCTCACCTGTGACTCATCCTGATTCACTCTGCTCTGGGTAATTCTACCTCAAATGGATCAAGATTTTCTCGATCTACTTCGACCTGTTGCTTCGCCAAGGTCTCCCGCTCGACGAACTCTTGAATAACTACCTCGTTCACAGGTCCCTCTAAGAATTGTTCTACCGAAGTGACTACTTGTTCTAGCTCTGCTCCTCGAACTTCAATATCCTCAAATAGTTGGAAAGCTTCATCCTAGACTGGTTGGAGCCTCTGAGTCACTTCCATGACTTTACTCTGTATGGTATGGACCTGCTGCTAAGCAGTGTGTTGTTCCTGGGATCTTTTCATCCTCTTTACTACTGACAGGAGTTTCAACTGCGCCTGTACTATTGTTGCTTGTTTCTTTTCCTCCTGGAGTTGTGACTCTAGTGTCTTCAATTTAGGGTCCTCAGTAAGTCACTCATAAGTCTACGCACTTCTACTGCTAAGTTGTTTACATTCCAAAGCTAAATCTTTGATTCTCTCAACTGTGGTCTGGGAAGTGGATTCTCTTTGGTCTCGCACGTCCTGCGGAGTGCTTGGTACTGTTTGTATCTCTAGGTCTAATATCCTCTGTTGAAGTTGTTGTATAGCTTTAGCAAGCTTTCACTACTTGATGCTCCACTGGGTGTTCCTCCTTTTTCTCTAAGCTTGTCACAGAGAAAAGTTCTATGTTGATTAATTCTTTGACTACGATCTTCTCTGCAAGAAGTTGTTCTTTCTCTTAATGGGTCTATGCTCTCTCCTCTTCGAAATTTGTTTGGAGTTCATCCTTCTCTTGCTGCACAACTCGGTTTTTCTCTATCACTTCCTCTTTTTCTTACTTCAGGGCCATTGTGACTTGTTCTGTTTCTTCCTGTGCATGACGAAGGTGAGCTTCGATCACATCGGCTAGTCTACGGAGTTGGGTAGGCTCATCTCCCAACTCTGTTTATTTTGATGGTGGGGGCACAGTGGACACTGCGCGACTGGAGTGAAGGTCCTGCTATACCCCTCCCAGTTATGCTTCAATCCTTTCATACATGGTCTCTTTATTGGCTTCATTTTTCTATAAAATGTCTTCTGAGGCATCTGATACAGCTGCAATGATGAAGTCGAAGTCATCGAGCATGAGCAAAGTCTACATCTTGGTCTTTCTAGCTTTTGATTTCTTCTGCGACGTAGGTTTTGTGGGGGAAAGCTTTTGTTTTTTGGACAGTTCTGCGTCATTAGGGAGGTTATGTGGTGGTGTTACTGCGCCTTGCTTCTATTGATCTTCTTTTCCACTGTTCTCTTCTTTTTCTACTTTGTCATCACCTCCTTCGCTAGGTGATTCTGAAGTAGTCTCTTTGGATGCATTGTTCAACTTCTTTACCTCTTCTGTCGTCTTTCTTCTGCTAGCTCCAGGTGTATCATGCCATTTGCAAGTGACCACCAGGATTTCGATGAGTTTGGGGTCAGACAGTTCTGTGGGGTCGACAAGGATAAGGAGCTTTGCAGGCCATTCCTTAGTTATTTCTTCTAGGTCCTTCTCTATGAGCTTGTAATAACTCTATAGTACTTCTATGTGTTCGTATCCGTGTGTAGTGATATAGATAAAATGTTTTTCTACATGGAACTTCACAATTGGCTTGAACCTGTGTAGGGTGTTCGGCGTCATATGAGGGACAACTTCAATAGCCCTCCTTAATTTTAGGTAGTAGGTGTGGATCATCGAGTTTGACTGTCATTGTTTTCCTATATCGCTCGAATAACAGAGCGAGGTGAAATTCATGATTAAGGTTTTGTATGGATCTATTTCAAGGAAGGTCACACCTTCCGGCATCTCCCGAGCAATGAACGCGATGAGCATCAACAACCAATTGAAGTGGAACTCGTAGCCCTGATCCTGAGCTTCACGACAGTCTTTTTCTAACCAGTTAAATAAGTGCTTTCCCCAGTTCATTTGTAGTCCCTCCACGCATTTTCCTGCAAGGTCAACCACAAACCATGTGACCTATGTGGGTTTGTTCTTCCAGACTAGCTTACCAGCAATCAACTGGCAAGCGAGGTGCACTGCGCCATTCTGGATGGAGGCTACCTTGTAGCCTTGCTTCCCCTTCTCCACATCGTTGTTTGTATCTTTAATATTCTACACCAGAGTGTGGTCTACAACCTTCCCTAGGTAAAGTCTTGTGGGTCTGGTCCCTGCATGCTCAATCTGGTGATCCGATGGATCAACACCGGTGTTGTGGGTGGGAAATCCCTCCTACGGACTAGCACTAAGGGTTTTATCATGCATGCAGAAATGACCTAAAAATTCTTACTTTTTACCATCATCCCATGCCTAAACCCCCATTACTCATATATAAATACAAGGCTCAAGAGATTAAGTTGACGTACCTTATTTTTCATGTTTGATGTCGATCCCTTTTTACACTTGGTCGTTCTTTGACTACAACTCTCCTCCCAATGTTGACCTGCATTCACAAAAGACAAACAAAGAACTCCACATGCATTTTATCTATGAACTAATGGGTTAGATATTTAATCAATGGAGCAATCAATATCCAAATAATGACAAACTCATATGGCAGGACGAGAAAAACAATTATTTCATTAACTTCACAATGATACCTTACAATGATAAAGTCAGCTACTGCTCCTCGATCTTGGTCCTAGGCTCTTCTTTCATTGTCTTCCAACTACTTTTCTCTATACTTCTCTTTGCACAAGGACGGCTAAAGGTTGGGACACAAGGAATGCTCAATCGGGTATATTTTCTTTACTATGATTTTCCTCCCTCTCAAATGGGACCCTTATCCCTTCTTTTATAGGCTAGAAGGAGCTAGGTATTTGGTCAAATGACCGGCCATGCATGGCCGAAAGGTTTAGTTAACTTGCCCAAAGTTGTGTGTTCCGTCAACAGAATTCATTTTTTCGTGCTTCTGTAGGTCCATGCGGGTTGTAGTGGGTCAGCTAGCATGGACACTATAGATACACACAGACTGTAGTGGGCCAACTAGAATGTACCTTTAAAAATGGAGTTTTTTAGAAGAGTTGTTCAGTAGTGGCTTGGAAAAGAAGGAATATGAGATGGCTTGATGCCAGGTAAGTATGTCTGGTGCAAATTAGGGTTATAACAGATGCCCCCTAATGTGTGAGGTGAGAAGAGCATCTGATGGCCAAAACACATTACCAATATTTATCAACGTACCAAACCGGTGAGCCCAGGGACTAGAATTTGGGAGGTGCCATCTGCAAAATAAGAATTGTCTCACTTAGGTGGGAATACCCATGCTCAGAATGAGATAAAATCATGGCTACCAATCAAATACAATATAGATTCATGTCATATAAATATATAAAGTGTAGTTGTGAGCAATACACAACGGATCTACATCTCAAAATCAAAAAGATATACATGTATAGTATCCATCTTCAAGAAGCTAATAAGGCCTGATGGTTGGAGATGAGGTCTTCAAATCTCAAGCAACAACTTCAAAATATTCAAAACTTAGGTAGGAGTGTAATATGAGTGTACAACTTTACTACCCATAGGTCTTTGATGGCTCATCGGTCATGGACTAGAGAATCTTTGATGATCAGACTGAAGGCTTCATTGATTTCGAACAAAGACTTGATTGGAATTTTGGGATGGTCGGGCATGAGGGAAAGAGACAAAATGCAGAGGGGTCGACTCAGCCTTGTTAAAAACTTCCCTTGGACAATAACACAACAAATGATGAGACTTAGGCAACATGGCATTGAGATAAGTTCACGATGCAGGAGGCAATTCAAACTCTCCATATGTTTGGAAGAATAACCAAATGGAGGAGGAGATAGCTCTATGTAGCGAGAACAGTTTCCTAATGTCATATTAAATCCCAGGGCTTGACGGACAAACAAAAGGATGTAATTTATCCAAGGGCGACTCATTGTGCTGCCAATACAAATAAAATACTTTTTCCTTCCTCTTTTTGGGGTATATTTGATTTTTTTGTCTTTTTCAATAATGTTGGAAAGCTTGAAAAAGAATAAAAGAATGCTACGTTACAAAGGAGGATCGAGTGTCACAATCATACTAGTTCCAAGTGCACGAAACATAGGGATGCTCAGGGCAAAGGGACATATGCAAGAAAAGGACACTCGGGAAAAATCCTCCAGTGGCCAAAGGTGTCAAGATGCAAAGGCAAAGTGCTACAAGGCTTGCGTGTAAGGCATGCTTCAGATGGTTCAGTTGAGAGAAAGATGGAGATGGCATTAGGCCAAAGTCGTGGGTATGAAAATGCGATTAATAAAACACACAATGGTAACATCCTTCAATGTAATTTTAACGATCCTAGAGAAGGTAAGCTTGACTGTTTTTGATATTTAGAGAGTCCGAAAAAGCCTAAAAGTAGACTCCGATGGGGTACCTTTTTCGAAGGTAGTCTAGTCGGTTCGAGAAAGGGGTAAACTAGCACCGACAAGACGTCTATTCAAAACCATTTTAATGAGTGTGATAAAGACAAGATCACTCGACAATTTTTTCATTTTTAAGGAGTCTGAAAAAAGCTTAACTATGGACTCCGTCAGGAATTTTCTTCTGGACCATTTTAATGAGTGTGAAAGAATAAGGTCACTCGGTGATCTTTTCAATTTTAGGGAGTCTGAAAAGAGATTAACTATGGACTCCATGGGGGTTCCTTTTTCGTAAATTTAGTCCCTCAGGCCCAAAAAAGGGTTAAAATGATACCTGAGGGTACTCTTCTAGATAAACGATGTTTCTAGAGTATACCTTTATTCGTATAGTTGACCATCCAGACCGAAAAAGGGGTAAACTACTGTCGGACAGACATGCCTTCAAATTTCAGTTTAACGAGTGTGAAGGGCAATAAGATCACTCGATAATCTTTTCATTTTTAGAAGATCCGAAAAGGGCTTAAAAGAAGACCCGTGGGGGCTACAAATCATGTATGAAACTGGTTCAGGTAGAGCCTGCTACTAGGCTCAGACCAAGATTCTCTTTGATAGTCCACTTGGAAAGTCTCCCAAAAGGGAAGAAAACACAAACCACGATGTAAATCCTCCCTAGGTATAGAAACCGTGGTCATGGCTTCAAGGATAACCTCATCTGAAGGCAATTCAAAATCCGATAAATCATGCAAACGAGGGTCGACAGTCCCAAAGGGTGAAGTAAACTGACCATACTCCATATGATGATGGAGGTTATGGCTAGGACTGGCTGAGTCTATTTGCGAAGAATCACAAGCACGAGGGCTTGAGGATCTACAAACAATGAGATCAGACTCGGAAGGATACTCAAGCCTACTTGGACCAAGAGAGGGAAACAAGGGCTCCCATGCCCCCACTGGATAAACCAATGGATCAATTGTTGAGACTAAGTCTTGGGAAGGCCAACATGATTTCACAGGTTCCTTCTCAGAAGCAATTGAACATCGAGGATAAGATGCCACATAATTAACCCGTGGTGGGGTAGAGTCTACACGAACGCTAGGAACATATAAAGGGGTAGTCCGAAATAGTGTCGAATTAGGATGGTGATTATTAGATTCCATCTAGTCGATAGTGACAATGCTTTCATTGTGAGGGAAATGCATCACCCGGAAGAGCGTAGATACCAAAACGTTCATAGCATATACATAATCATGCCTGAGAAGAATATTGAAATCTAACGGGCCTTGCACCACTATAACATCGACACGGACAATATTCCCACCTAACAAGATAGGAAACTGAGGAAGAACCCCCAAATATTCACTAGGACGTCTGTCAAAAGCCAAAAGCTCATATGAAGTAGACACCAGCTCGGGAGATCCTAAGACTTTCCAAACCGAGGAGGAAAAAATATTTGCAGAGGCTCCTTCATCCACAATACATCGATAAATGTTTGTTGAATTAACTTCAAGCCTTATTTGAAAAGGTGTGGCAGACGGAAGACGAGGGTCAACCGACTAGACTACCTTCTTGGAGGGGGTGTGCTCAGAATGAGTGAAATGCCCCCTTGTTATGAAAGTATTGAACTGGAAATGCTAAAAACATAGTTGGTAGACATGTCACTCCCCAAAAGAAGAGTGGAATCATTCGATGACTGCATTGGCATGACCACTTTTGCAACCAATGGATGAATAGGCTGTGGGACTACATGGTCTAAAGGTACCTCACCCCATAGAAGAGGAGTGGGATCAGTCGATGACTGCATTGGCATGACCACTTTTGCAACCAATGGTTGAATAGGCTACAAGACTACATGGTCTAAAGGTACCTCACCCCCCAGAAGAGGAGTGGGATCAGTCGATGACTGCATCAGCATGACCACTTTCACAACCAATAGTTGAATAGGCTATGAGACTACATGGTCTAAAGGTACCTTACCCCCTAGAAGAGGAGTAGGATCAACCGATGACTACATCGGCACGACCACTTTCACAACTAATGGTTGAATAGGCTGTGAGACTACATGGTCTAAAGGCACCTCACCCCTCAGAAGAGGAGTGGGATCAGTCGATTACTGCATTAGCATGACAAATTTTGCAACCAATGGTTGAATAGGCTACGAGACTACATGGTCTAAAGGCACATCACCCCTCAAAAGAGGAGTGGGATCAGTTGATGACTGCATCAGTGTGACCACTTTATCAACCAATGGTTGAATAGACTATGAGGAAACCTCAAAAGACTCAGAATTAGAAGAGCTTGCAGATAGGGACCACAATCTTTGTACCTCTGGAATGCTAGGGAACAAATGAGTAAAGTGATCTCCCTTTCAAAGCTTACAAGGGAACTTAGGCTTACGTCCTATCCGTCTAGGTTTCTCTACAGAATTAATGACCCCAGCATGACTAGCAGTGGTTGGTTGCACATCTCCAACATGACTTGTAGAGGCTGGTGATGGGTCGATAACTTGACTTGCAAAGGCTACAGACCTATTACCAGTATGACTAGAAATGACTGGACTCTTTCCCCCAGCATGACTTGCAGAGGGTGGGTGATTTCCACCAACATAACTTGCAGAGGCTAGGTGCTAGTCTTCAATGTGACTTGTAGAGGTTGTCGACCTATCTCCAACATGGGTCGTAGAGTTTGGTGATTTCTTCTTCCTATTCTTCCTCTTTCTATTTCGTTTAGACTTCCGGTTACTAGTAACTGTACTTTCACCAGAGGCAGGAGAAGGAGGAGGATAAGAATTTGTTGCTGAAGAAACATCAATAGGGTGCTCATGAATTAAGGTGCTTAACTGAGAAGCATCAATATCATTCAGGACATTTCGAATGGTACCCAACCAAACTGGTAGTCTCACATTCAACCCAGGAATGTACAAAGTGGCCATCAAAGGAACAACAACGTTTCTGAAGAAGGGAAAAGCACAAGAATCCCCTTACAAATGGATTCCTTGGTTGGTATGGTTGGTAAAATTAGCCATGAATATCCTATGCATAGGTTCTCCCCTTGCAGGACCGTTCAAGTCCGTAAAAGTCTCACGCACTAACTCTGGAAAACCAGCGGTATCAAAACAATGCCTATAAAGAGGCGGCTCCACATTTCTAAGAGGAAGACCAAAAATTCCTCATGAACTGTGCAGTGGACGGTCTACCACCCTAGGTCAGAGACCCAAAGCCATGACTGACTAACTCACTATGGAAAACTAGGGAGCACAGAACACACACTAAAAGTTCCTAAAGGAAAATCAAGTAAACGACTAACTAGTTGGAAGAACAGTTACACCAACCAACACTAGAGAAACTTATCGGTGCAAGTGCAACTCGAAAATGGAAGCACCCTCCAGGTATACTCTGCAAATTGTGGCCCAATGTCTATCCTAGGTACCGCGGTATACCCCCGCAGTCACCTGTGTATGTCACTAGAAATATAGGCAACTAGGTTGCCATCACACGAACAATCAACAGGCGGGTATATTCAACAGTCGGGTAGACCACAATGAGTAGGGTATCAAGAAACCTGCCAAGGGTATCAAAAGAAAGTGGTCTGGAATATAACTGAGGACCTCTAACGGATTCGATATCCACGAAGCTCTGTGGAAAATGCAATCAATGGAATCCCAAGACAAGCCCTCTATATGTGTTATCAACTACAGTTCGTCCAGCTTTGGAGGGATTATCTCCGCTACCTTTCCGCATGTGACCTCGTCTTTATCCCTTGTGTTAGAGGGGGGTCTCGGATAACTTTCACGATACTGGACTTGGGCACTCTCTAAATTAGACTCCAATGTTTGATTTAATGGACTTGAAGAGTTTCCTCTCCAACCTAATTCAAGGCCCTAACCCTAAACTAGTTGGTTGACCCTACAAACATAAAAAGTCTAATGAATTTTAGATTTAGCGTTAATTTTTATGGCTTGTCTTAAGTCAAAGGTTAT
>SNQJ01S0017482.1:77894-95733 GCA_010110895.2 Picea sitchensis
CGAGATGACCTTCCTACATTTCTTAGCAGAGATCAAGGAAATAGCACTAGGTGGGACTGCCTCGGGTATCCTGTACAATTTCCTGTTCAAAGTAATAATAAAACTATGAGGCCTAGACTCATATACAACATAAAGTTTCCATAAATAAGGTCGGCCGAAAATAACATCACAAACTTTGAGAGGAGAAACATCACACAATACCTAGTCTTTGAAGGGACTGATGTTGTACGACATTCAACATTGTTGGTTGATGTGGAGATCACTTCCTTGGCAGAGGCATCCAATGGTGTAGGGTTGTGGGTGTGGCGTTGTCAGCAGGGCTAGCCACTTGGCGACCTCTGCTGATATGAGGTTCTTATGGCTACCGCTATCAATGATGAAGTGCAGCGGGGTTCCTTTTACCCACATCTGTGAATGGAAGAGGCGCTCTCCTTATCATGGCTCATCTAGTTCACTAGGCTAGAGCTTGGTGGTAGAAACAATTTCATTGGGTTCCGCATCAATGATCCGTCTTCCCCTTTTTGGCTCTGGCTCAGAGTCAAAACTTGCATTTGATTAAGAGGGTTTCACTTCGACCACCAGTGACTTCTTTGAGCGGCAATCAACAGTGCTATTCCAAGGTATCTTATGGTAGTTGCACCACTTCCTGATATCTTTCTTTGTCTTTCTGGTGTCCTTCTTTGCTTGTGGCTTGGACTGTTTGTCCTTATACTTTGCATATTTTCTCTATCCTTTGTTCTGTGGGTTGGGGCCACCCTTTCCTGGCTTTTTTTGTGATGGGTTCCTAGGCCCAAATTTCCGCGTCTTTTGTTTGAGCTTCTGCTCAATTTTGACGGCATATTTGTAGGCCATGCCCAAGGATGAGATGTCCAAAATTTTTGTTTCGGTATGATGTATATATGCAGATAACCGTGATACTTGAGCACCATTTGTCGCTCTGAATATTTGATACCCATCTTGGTGCGCAAGGTATGGAATATATTTGTGAAATCTAGCACTGCTTGGTCTCTTTCTTGCCACAGTGTGGTCCATTTGGTATACAAGTCGTCATAACTTTTGACAAGGTATTATTGTTCCTGAATAACATCCATGAAGGATTCCTAGGTTCTCGTGACTATAAATAATGAAGGTTCATTTGTTTCCTTTTTCTCACAGAAAGTTTCCCACCAATCTTTGACATGGGGAACGACTTTGAGGAGCGCAAAAGTAATATTTTCTCTATTCGAAAAGTTATGGACAGAAAAATACCCTTATAGTATATTCAACCACTTGTCTATGGAATTTGTGTCTATCTGACCTTCAAATATAGGAAGATCGAAGTTTATTTGTACCTTGAAGGGGGTGTCGCCTATGCTCGAAGAAGATGCGTCACCTATTGGTAGTCGTTGAAGGATTTGCGCGAAACTATCCATCATTTCGTTCCTATGTTGCGTGAGGGATTCCTCAATCAACAGTTTGAAAGGATCTCTTTTTCTGTCATATTTATTTTCTCCTACCATGAGAGGTCTCTTGGGCATGTGAGAGCTTTTTTTCTCAAGAGAAACAAGCTCGAGACCCAACTCTTTGTACTCCGACCTCATTGGGGACATGCATTAAGACGACAAGGAGAAGACCCCTATGATACCATTGATCAGGATTTTATGAGAAGAATGAAATGAATATAGATTATTAACAGGTTCTTAACACAAAATAATAGATATACAGTAAAATCGGTTTTCTATTCAATAAGGAAATAAGTTGAAACTGTAAAATGCAGCAGAAACAAGCTTGTTGGAATGGTGGCAACTTATCTCTGAGAAGAGATGTGACGACTACACTCATTCATAAGAAGATTATTACAATGAGGCTCTGAAGGCCTTTTTACAATAAATAGGAATGCCAAAAACCCTAGACATCCAAAAACCTAACCCTATGATTTGAAGCGCCAAAAGTCATGTGGGCTCCGTTTGGATAAGTTAGTACATCAACTTTTCGAGGTTGTAACTTTTGCATACGATCTCCATTTTAGGCATATGATATCCCGTTGGAAAGGTATCACCAAGGAAATTTTGTATGGGGGAAATATCGAAGGAATATTCATATTCCTCCCCGTTGTCCCAAAAAACATTGTTTAGGGCCTCAAAACGGCTCTGGAAGTGAAAAAACTGCTAAAAATAGTAAATTACCAAAATTGCCAGAAAATTGTTTTGAGCTAGTTGGAAAAGGTGGGTGGCCACCAATATCCACCTGGATCATGTATTGATGAGTTTGTTTGTACAGATTATGTATGGGGAAGTCATAAAATGGTTCAGGGGTCTTCCTCCAGCCTCCATTGAAGATATTGAGGTGTTGGATGAAACTTTCATAAAACAATGGGGATATAGGAGAGATTATCTCTACTACATCACTGATTTTGGGGCCCTAAAGAGAAAAAATGGTGAATCTATTTCAGATTTAACCAAGAGATTCAGTAAGATGTATGGTAAAATTCCAGATGAGATCAAACGAACTGAAGCCTCTGCCAAGATCACTTATGCTAATGCATTTGATGGATAGTTCTCCCTCCCGCTGAGAGAGAGAAGATCCACCACACTATTGTCCATGTAGGAAGAAACCATTGAGGTCAAATATAATATCTTGGCATCAGACAGATTACAAACTAGATCTAATAAAGATAAGAAGAAACAAAGAGAGGATTCCCTTGCCTCCTCTAACCTAGCCACATTTGATCCCAAACTTGATGAAATGACCAAAAATCTGAAGGATATGACATATAAAATTGCTAATATGAAATGGGAATCTAAACAACCAAACAAATATATTCAAGGGGATGGAAATAGAATTCAAAACATTTCAGAAGACCTAATGATGCCCCTCAAATCATGCAGAGAGAAAGAAGAAATGTTGATGATCAAAGGGTGGTGCCTCCTTCTCAAAACAATCAGATTGAGGATATGGATGCAGATAGTGATGTTGTGGATGATATTGTTATGATTTTCAATGAAACATATTATTATACTAGCCACTTAACACAACAAGAATATGAGGTAGCACAATTTTCAAATCAGTTTGATAATCAGACAGGGGAAGAGGGAGTTATTCAAGTCCAACCCAAGAAGAAATATGATTTGAGGACGAGAGAAGGGGCTCCCAAATCCACTACCTCTAATAAAAAAAAAACAAGTTGAAGCTCCTCCCAAGCCAAATCCAAGTAAAGGTATGTCATATAAAACTCAACCACCTCCCTCATCTAAACATGCAGCCCCTAAAATAAAAATAGTTTATAGGCCACCAACCTTTTTCATCCTAGAACATGAGTTGAGAAAGATCAAGATCCCTATGCCTTTGATAGAATTGATGAAGAATGAACCTTTCAAAAAATCTATCATGAAAGTTCTGCAACCAACTTATTCTAGTGTATCTTCTAATGTAATAAGTTTGCAGGATGAAAACCCAACCATTACTGTGGTTCCACACATTGAGGATGGCTCTGATGTTGCTCCTCCATTCTATATATCTTTGAATGTCCATGATAAGATCCTGCATAACTATCTTATGGACTCATGAGCCTCTCACAATGTCATGCCCAAAGTTGTTATGGAAGAACTAGGTCTGGAGATCACCAAACCTTACCAGGACCTATACTCCTTTGATTCTAAGAAATTCAAATGTCTCAGACTGATAAAGGATATGGTGGTTTCTTTGGCACAGTTACCCATGAATAGTGTAGTGATGGAAATTGTGGAGGCTGACATTCCCCCGAATTTTGATATTCTCTTATCCAGAACTTGGGCTAAGACGGTTGGAGGATCATTGCAAATGGACCTCACTTATGCCACCATCCCTGTGTTTGGAGGGAACATAGGAGGCTATACAGAGAAGTGAGTTTGGCCTACATTGTCAGTGACCATAAAAACCCAAGAAATCACCCAATTTATGTTGTTGAGGATGAGATTGGTTAATCTATTTTTCATTTAAATGAGGATGAACCTGAAATATAAGTCATCCAACGCAAAGACCAATGATTGACGGGTCAGCAAAGAAAAGTATGGAAGATGTATTTCGATGGATATTCATCAAAGGAAGGATCCGATGTAGGTATACTCCTCATTTCCCCTTTAGAAGAGGTAATCAAAATATCTTATAAGACGGAGTTTGAAACTACAAATAATATAGCTAAATATGAAGCTCTGGTACTGGGATTGAGGGATACCAAAGACATGGCCATTGACCGTCTAGTAGTTTTTTGTGATTCTGAGTTGGTTATCAATCAAGTGAGGAAAATATATCAAGCTAAAAAACATAGGCTCAAGCAATACAGAAACGAGGTATGGGATATGATTGATAACTTCTTTCTAGCATTGAACATTTCCTTCATTCCCAGAGAGAAGAATTAGAAGGCATATTCTCTGGCCCTAGCTGTCATCACTTTCAGGCCTCCCATTGGCCCAAATATTAAATATCAGGTGGAAATCAGGCATAGAACAACCATACCAGACAATATAAATCACTGACAAGTCTTTACTGATGATCTAGAGCTGCAGAGATTTCTACACACCATTGACGAATTCTCCAATATCTCAATTGATCAAAAAAGTCAAGAAGATGAAAATGAGGAATTATAAGATCAACAAACATCTCATATGTTGAAGACAGTAGTTGGTCATGATATTGTGGAGCTGAAAACCAATCACATTCCAAGAGGACTAGTTCCATTGGAAACATTTTTTGATAGTAATGGTGTTTACAAAGGAGCTCCCATGAAGGATCATAAAGAAGAGATAATAGATTGCAATATTGGGACAATTGAGAATCCCAAGATCATCAAGTTGTCTAAATCAATAGATGCAAAAGAAAAAGGCAGGTATGTCAGTCTCATAAAAAACTTTTCTGATATTTTTGCATGGTCCTATGAAGATTTGAAGACATTTGACACCAACATCATCCAACACAAGATCCCCCTAAAGGCTCGCTCCAATCCATTCAGACAGAAGATTCGGCAATTTAATCCCATGTTAATGTCCATAATTGAGAAAGAGATGAAAAGAATATTGGATGAAAATATTATTGCACCATTGAGGTACTCAAACTGAGTGTCCAACTTAGTACCTGTAAGGAAGAAAAATGGGGAGATACACTTGTGTGTTGATTTCAAAAATATCAACAAGTGTTCTTTGAAGGACAATTACCCCCTCCCCATGATAGATAATATTTTATAGAGGGTGTTAGGTGGACACACAATTTTCATGTTAGATGGATAATCCATTTATAACCAGATATGAGTGTGTGAAGAGAATAAATAAAAAACAATGTTCACCACCCCATGGGGAACATTCATGTATGACAAGATTCCCTTTGGGATGATGAACGCAGGGGCCACTTTTCAGAGGGCCATGGACATAACTTTTGTGGGGGGAAAAGACAAATTTATGGTTATATACTTGGATGACATCACCATTTTCTCCAGTTCTAATGATGAACATTTGCATCATCTGGAGCAGGCTTTCAAGAAATGCAGGAGATATGAATTATCTCTAAATCCTAGGAAGTCTCACTTTGCCATGCTAGAAGGAAAGCTCTTGGGCCACATCATATCAGCAAGAGGTATAAAAATTGATCCAAAGAGGGTTTGTGCCATTCAATAGATTGAGATCCCCAGAAATAAAAAGGTTGTCCAGTATTTTATTGGTAAGATAAACTTCCTCAGATGTTTTGTGCCAAATTTTGTTGAAATTCTGAAGCCTATTACTAACATGTTGAAGAAATATGTTGTGATAAAATGGTCCTTGGAGGAGAAATCAACATTCAAAAGGATCAAGCAGGATTTAGTTGAAGCCCCTGTACTATCCATCCCTAACTATACCAAATATTTCTTCATCTTCTCCTTTGCCTCAGAGGAGACCATTGCTACTGTGTTACTGCAAAAAAAATGAAAAAGGGAATGAACATCCCATAGCCTTTTTTAGCATATCCCTCCGAGATGTTGATTTGAAGTATGATATATTAGAGAAACAAGCTTATGCATTGGTCAAAGCACTCAAATCCTTCAAGGTTTATGTGTTACAATCTAGCATAACAACCTTTGTTCCTAGCAACAATGTCAAAGAGATTATGGTCCATCCAAACAGTGAGGGAAAAAGAGGGAAGCAGATTGTCAAACTATTGGAGTATGACCTTCACACAAAACCCACCAAGTTCATCAAGGGACAAGGACTTGCCAAGTTGTTGTCAAAATCAAACTTTAAGGTGCTAGAATTGCATCAAATCTTCACCCAATCAAATGCACCCATCATATAGTCTGGTCAAGACAACTTACAGGTATTTAAAAACTACTCCTCTTCACTTGGGTATAAAAACATCATTTATTTTCTGCAGCATTTTGAATGTCCACCAGATGTGAAGAAGACAAAGGCCAGGTCTCTCAAGTTGAAGGCTATCAAAATTTTCATTTCAAACCAGAGCTTGTATTGGAGGGATCTTGCTGGCATCCTGTTAAAATGACTTAATGAAAATGAGGCCAAACAAGTCACATAAAAAATGCACAAAGGAGTATGTGGAGGGCACCAGCATTGGAAGGCCACATCTCTCAAGATCCTAAGGGCAGGGTAGTACTGGACCACCCTTTTCTTTGATGTATTTTCTACTGTCAAGGCCTGCAATGAATGTCAAATATTTGTAGAAAAACAAAAGTTACTATCACTACCCCTAAAACCTATCACTCCCAGTGGTCCATTTCAGAAATGGGGTTATACTTCATAGGAGATATAAATCCACCCTCCAGTGGACATCACAAGTGGATACTCACTGCCACCGACTACTTCACCAAGTGGATTGAGGTTGTGCCCACTAGGAATGCCACTGACAAGGTAATCATGAATTTCCTAGAAACTAATATTTTTTCCAGATTTAGTTACCCCAACAAGCTAGTAACAGAAAATGCCCAAGCGTTCAATTCCAAAGCCATGATTGACTTGTATGGTAGTCATAAAATTTCCTTGACACATTCCACACCCTATTACCCTCAGGGAAATGGTCTGGCAGAATCATCAAATAAAACTCTCATCAGGATTATCAATAAGTTTTTGAATGCAAACAGGAAATCCTGGGACTCTAAACTCAAGTATTCTTTGTGGGATGACTGAATCAGCACCAAGATATCTTTGGGAACTTCACCATTTCATCTTGTTTATGGAATAGATGTTGTTTTTCTGACTCAACTTGGTATACCAGTCTTAAAGTTCTTACAAGAAGATATTGAGGAGCCCAATGATATCCAAAGGAGAGTCTTCCAGATTATAAAAGTTCAACAAAAGAGAGAAGCACTGAAGCAGAGGAAAGAAACATATCAAAACAAGATCAAATCAATATTTGACAAGAAAACCAAGAAGGATATCTTTCAAAAAGGTTACCTGGTATTAAGGTGGGATGCCAGAAGGGATGAAAAGTCTAAGCATGGTAAATTTGACAACCTCTGGTTCGGCCCTTTTAAGGTGGTTGAAGTTCTGGACAGTAATATATTTATCTTACACAACCTAGATGATGCAGAGATCTTTGGAGGCCTAGTAAATGGGTGCTTCTTGAAACACTATTTTTTTGAAGGAAGAGGGAAGGTCCCTATTGTACCATATATGATTTCATTTTGTTTTTGCTTTTGATTAGGTAGTTGTGTGTGAATAAAAGACTCCATATCCCAACAAAGGCACTGGGGTTTAGTTGTAGTTTTTAGTTCAATAAGATGCGTGGCTAAGGGACAGTAGCAGACACATAGGGATGGTATATAGAAACAAAGGTAGTTTGTGGGAGGTAAGACAACATTATTTGATCCTAAGGCACTAATATACGGTTCTCAGCACCTCACATGGAGGAGCTATCCCCAGTTGGAGCCAATGTTGTAACCTATGTCTACACCCATGTCCTTTTCCCTCATTTACCCTATCCATTCATCAATTCTGACTATTGTGGTTTCTTTCTTAGCTTATCCTCGATTTTCTTTTATTCATTCAGCTTCATGACCATGTCTATCATTACCTACTTTGTACCATTTTGTTTACTTTCTTGAAATAGTATCACATGTTCTGGTTTGGGTTTCAAATGCATGTCATCATATTGCCACTAATGGAAATATGCAGGTCCACCAAGTGTTTGTGTGTGCACAGGAGATGGTGTGCTTTGAAAAATCTTTTGAAATCTCAATAATCTCCCATAGAGTTGAAAGTGAATCAGAGTAGGCCATGTCAGGCTTGAAATACAAGCAAACAAACGAGTTCAATTTTCAGTCGTCAAATTAAGTCACGACCATCAGATTTCATTAGAGAGAGATTCATGGTGGGGAGGCATTGTGGGGATTAGGAAGAAAATTAAAGTTTTTGCAAGTTGTGAGCCCACAATTGCTCAGGATCGTTGATCTTGCTAGATCAACAGATCAACGGTGCATATCGATCCCTCTACGAATGAGCATATTCTCATTGCTACAATCAAGAAGGAAATTAAAGAGTGAGTGAGTTGAGTCTCCACAATCACTCGTGGCCATTGATATTAAAGAAAGGGACATGTGTCAGGTGATCTTGTACTCCACTAAGAAACAAGCAGAAGTTGAATGAGTAAAGGAATCCCGAACACCCGAACTCCCAAAGTAATTGAAAATCGTCCATCGATGAGGCTGTGTGGAGGAAGATATTTCACTTCGCATATACAAAACTTCAGAGGATTGTAAGAACTATGCATTGAAAACTCGTGAAGCCTAAACACCCAAAGTCCCGAAGTGAATCTAGACTGTCCATTAATGTGGAAACATGGAGGAAGATCTTTCACTTTGGAGACTTAACACTTCGGAAGGTTTGAAAAGCACTAGAGAAAGAATTACTTGAAGTCCCGAAGTTCATCTAGGTCGTCCATTAAAGAGGACACGCGGCGGTAGCTCTCTCACTTCAACTATATGACACTTCAAAGGATAGCACGAGAAAGTTGAAGACCAAACTCCCTAAGTGAATCTCGACCATCCATCAATGAGGACACATGGAAACAGATCTCCCACTTCGGAAATATGACACTCCAGAGGATTGTAATAACTATGCACTAAAAAGGCCCGAAGCCCGAACTACCAAATTAATTGCAGACCGTTGATCTCAAATCAACAAGAACTGTTGATTTTGCAGTAGGTAAGAAAGGAATATCAGTCGAAGTACCGAGATATTTCCACGTCACTCTGTGCCCGTACTACTCTGGGAGTTATACAAACTTTTCATCTAGATTGGCACCATCGCTAAATCAGATAGGGGAGTTCTAATATGGAAGACAGATAAAACTATAGTAGGGACGCTAAAGTAGCAGGGCCATCCAGATCACAAATTGCGACAAGATTGACGACAACACTTCATTGTGGGGACAAAAAATGCCTGAATGTTAACAGCCTTGAGCAGTACCACAATCAAAACCATGGTATTGTTGGAAAGGTATGTGGCAGATCGTGGGGGATTGCGGGGGTGGAGAGGTGTGTAATCAAACCACCCTCAAAAAATTCCACAATCACGTTCTTATGTGACATCAACTCACCACGTCACCTCCACTCACCTCCACTCACACTCCCTCTACCGCTCAAATTTTGTCGCCTGTTCCCCCAACTACTCTCCATATCACCTATCACCTCCACGTAGTCCACATTTGCTCATATCATCCCCTATTGGACACTTGACTCCACGTCTCCTTCCACGACTGTTGGGTCGAAGAAATTTCCAACAAATATTTTCTAAAGTACACATGGCAGCTGACGAGTCAAAACAAAGTGCACTTAACGACCAAGAGCTCAGACACAGACATAGGGTTATGTCTCAGTCTCAGTTATAGATCACTCTAGAAATTTAGTGAAGAGGCAGATCAAGTGGATATCTTCCCATGCATCCAGTTACCCTCCAGAAGCATCAAATGACTCACAGGCATGTCAGGGATCGATACAGAACTTTGTTCTGTCACTCCTAGTTTTTCTTCCAATTACAGTTCATCCAGCGCATGCATCAGTTCAGTCTCAGAGATAGTATCAGTTTTTAGTTAATCAATTTCAAAATCGTCTTAGATTAAATTAATAATTGGTCTTCTGTGTGTGATAAAAACCACTCTGTTGATTAAGTCCAGTAGGAAGTATACATGTTGTACTCCATGCAATTTTTTAGTTAAATTAATAGTTTGTTCTACAAACAATTATCTAGAGTTATGTCTCAATCCCATACGGATGAGAACCTCTGCAACTCTGTAAAATATGCATTCTTTATATGTTTTGGAGGAGGAAGTTTTTGGAAGGAAAGTAGAAGCAACATAAGGATTGGACAGACTTAGTTAATTGTAAATTTTTCTACCTAGTGAGTATATGTTGATGACAATTGCGTTCTCGTACTCAAATCTTTATGTGTTCATTCTTCTCTTGAATGAATATTTTGTGATGTGTGCGATGCACATTTCCTTATTCTATCAGCTATTGTTTTAGTTTTTCTTTTGTTGATTATGCAACCTGTTATAGAGTTATTGTTCAGTGAAACATCCACTATTTTGCAACATGTTGAATGATTTAAATATAAATTTTTTTCTAAGTCTCAAGATATTATTTTGGGTCTTAGTTCTCACACAACAAGTGATTCATTGCATTGCTTGTTGTTTTTTTCTGTGTTTGTATTTTCATACCATCAATTGTCATTTAATACCCATACAATTAGCAAAGGACAACCTGCTTTTACACTGTGTGGCATGTCCTACCAGAGCACCATCTTTGAAAACATGTCCTTAATATTATGAACAAAACCAACTTATTAAGGAATAATCATTCCAAAACTGATAGGTGGCCTAGCGTTTCCATTTAGCAGTCAGGTGCAAACCTTAGGACCAACAATCATGAATTCAGAAAATAATGCCTCTTCAATAATGAAAGGATTTGGATTTGAAGAGTCACCATCTTTTGTTGAATCCATTTCTTGTTTTGAAATGCACCCCTCGAACCAATCTCATGAGTGTACTCTTTAAACGATCCTTCACCAAGCTTGAGTTTGGACGTTGTAAGCATTCACTTGCAAATACATGGCAAACCAGCTCTCGTACCAACTTGATATGAAAATCCTTAGATTTCAAAACAATTCTTAAGCAAACATTAACATCCGACCATATTTGGGAAGTTATGATCATTATGACTATTTGAAAAATAACATGTGAAAACGCTTACTTATCCATAAACTTCATCAAATAATAAATATAGCTTGCGGAAATAAGAATGCAAAAATAGAGATAAATATAGACACCAAATAAAAAATCTCATTAGTAGTTTGATAATGGAGTTCACCCATCTTGGGCTACATCTCCAGGTCCACTTCCAAATAGTGAGACCACTCTATTAATGTTAAAACACTTGATATAATGATGACTTTCAATGGAAAATTTGAAGAAACCCTTCAATTTTCATACTCAAATCCAGAAATAGAGTTTACCACTGAATTCCTCTTGAAATTTTGAGAAGAATGAGTATAAAATTAACTATGTTTTGAACGGGTTCTTAAAGACCCCCTTTTGCATGAAAAACCAGACTATGGTGCTCATACATCGAAATCATAGTTGAAACTTTCATAAACAACACTTTAGCATAAAACCAACATCACCATTAGATTTCTCTCAAAATTCTGAGAAAAATGAGTATAAACACTCTATACTTTTCTCAAATAACTCTATGGCATGCAAAACGAGGCAAACCAAAAATAGGAACACCTCTTGACACACAAAACATGGAAAATATTCACTTGGCACAAAATTCTATGTCCCACCGTGTGTCCCTGCATCAATCTCCATGCCATTTAAATAGGGCGTGGGTTGCCCAACCATCGACCGAAATCTACGGATCAACTTAAATGAATATAGTTCCATTTGCATAATAAACGGTGCCTTGTGGCACATTGGTAGGACCATTGTCTTTGTGGTGGGAGGTGATGAGTTCAAATCCCATAACCTCCATTGCATTGTTATATGATTTAATCCATATAGTTGTGCTTGTCCGGCCTTTGGGCCAAGTTTTTTGAATCCAAGCCTTCTTGGGATTCTTGAAGGTGCCATGTGGAATCACCTGATTGGTCAATGTGGCAACCTCTTATTGGCCACCATTTCCAAGTCATTGACAACTGTATACTTTTCCATGTGGCACCACCAAATTGAGACACATACTATACTTCTTTTCCACATCAATTTTGACTGTGCTACCACTGTATTTTCCATGTCATCGTATAGATGACACATGTCAACTTATGGTTGTCCAACTAATCATACGGATGCCACATTAGTGCCATGTAGCATGTGCGACTTGCCATGTGTCACTTCCAAATAGGTCCAAATGGACCCCAATTCGGTCATTGTCTAGTGACATGTGGCAGCCTTTCATGTTTCCACATCAGCATGTTGATGCCATCATGATGTCACCCTATCATGTGTACGGGTGGATACATGGCAGTATGTGGGCCTACCATGTGGAAACCCCATTTTTCCTTATTCCCTGTTTTTTCCTGTTGCTCAAAATCTTTAGAAAATCACAAATTCTTCATACGATGTCCATTTGAGGTGATTCACACACCATTAGAAAGCCCTCGTTGAGCCCTACACAATGAAGTCATTTTCATTAGAATTTGAGATGATCAATTTTTTAGCATTCTGGATCCTCCTTGATCACCTGTTCAGGCTTTGATACATGATAGTGATAACCTATGTGAGCTATGACACATGAGGTTGGGACACCTACACTATAGGGCATTGCCAATTCTGAGGAGGATTGTTATAGGTATTCCATAGTTTAGTATTGAAAAGTAGGGAGTGTGCAGAAGGTGTGCACTTGGTAATAATGCGAAGGTTGCTTTTCGAGGTAGCGACAATAGGTACAAGTGGATCTTGGATCTTATACATTTATATGTGAGTGAGTCAATGTTAGTAGCATTAGTGCATGGAGAATCATACTATTTTATGTTCATTGATGTTTTTTCCAGGAAAACCTGGATCTTCTTTATGAAGATGAAGGATGAGATCTTCAATCGGTTTCAAGAGTTTAGGGATCATGTTGAGAAATAGCCAAGAAAGAAGATCAATTTCTTGAGGTCAGATAATGAGGTAGAGTACACATCTAGTGACTAAGGATTTATGCAAGGAGGTGGGGATCAAGAGGGAGATGACAGTATCATACAACCCTCTGCAGAATGGTGTTGCAGAGAGAAAGAACCAGTCCATCATTGGTTTTGCTAGGGATATGATAGATGACGAGGAGTTGCCTATGTTTCTTTGGGAATAGAAGTGTAAGTGTTGATGTTTGGACAACATCAAGAATACATTCTCTTATAATAATAATTAATAATATAATTATTGATTATTAAATATCATATATAATAAGTAAATGATAATAATAAATAATTATTTATTATTCAAGGGATGCATCCTTTCATGGATGGTCACCATATGTTCCCTATATATGGAACACTCATCATTGTAATAATATATCGATCATATCTCATATGAATAAAAACCAACATGGTATACGAGTAGGACTCAGCTGACTCCCTCATGAGAGGGCCCAGGTAAATATGAAAAAAAAAAAAACAGGGCGAGCTTGTCATTCCTTGCCTGGGTAATTGGCTGCAAATTTTTTTATGCCCTATTGCATTACCAAAGAGAAAGAGTGGATAAATGATGGTTTTTTGTGTGCCACACCTAGCATTTAAACTTTAAATCCCTTGAAACGGAAATACCATTGAAACGAAAAAACATATTCTGATGTGAATGAGAAGTTACCAAAACTCTGGTGGGAAATGTACTTGGAACCCAACTACTTGTGGGCTTCTCTTCCTCCAGTGGATGTGGACGTGGATGTGAGAAGGGCATTCAATGACCCACTTGCAGAGGGATACTGCGACAACTGTCAGTATGTGGCATGTGCATGCAGTGCTACAGCAAAAGAGGTTGTCAATGGATTGTTATCGCATAATGTAAAGATGATAAAGAAGGAAACATCTTCTGTAGATGAGGAGTACTTGAGATCGAGCATAGCCTTCCTTGAAACGATCTTTCCTACCAGAGATCATAGATGTGTGTATGTCTATTGAAGGAAAGTATTTTTTTTTTTTATGTTGAAGACACGTATATTAATGACACTAAGAGTGGTTAGCATTTAACCAAGTTGACTTTGGGTGGGGTGAGATCCTCATTGCTTTCCCAGGTAATTGGCTCAAAATTTTGTGATGCCCAATTGCATTTTTGCTTCCCCTAGATACCAAGAGTGAAGTGATGATGGTCTTCTAAAACATTTAGAATCAACGTGTTGCATGAATAATGGACCTGTCTTCCTACGTATGTATAGTGAGTTCAACAAGGTTGTCTTCGGACATATGGATAGTGAGTTCAACAAGGCTTATAGTGGAATCTAGGTTGAATTTGGGCATTGTCAGTGCATAAAATTCAGATAGCGATGGAACGAAAAAACATAAATAAAATAAAGTTAACATTGACCATTCAAGACACATATAATTGAACAAAACTTTTAGGGTTTTTGAAGTACCTGTGAGACAAGTCGGTTCAGATTTGTGTATGTGGGACATTCAATGTCCAAAGAATGATGACAAATGCCGTAAATTGTTTCATTATCGAGGAGAATGGCCACATCGGTGTGTTCCAGGAGAGAGTTGAGGATCCATTTCCACAGAGAGAAATCTCGGAGGAGGGAAGTAGCTGAAAGAGTAGAGAAGCTACTCTCGGTCTTAGTGCTTAGTAGTTACAGAGTCCCAAAGGGAGTAGTGGTAGAATCCCAGAGGGAGTAGCTACAGAGAGAGTGGAGGACCTACTCTCAAAGAAAAAATCTAGATAATGCCTTGTAGTAAGCACCCTAATCTAGCTTGTGATTTGAGAAGACTAAGTTGTAGCAGAGCAAGTGTACCAATGTGGTACAGTTGGATATGTCTCAGGAGATGAAGAAATGTTGCAGAGATATACAGTTCTGAATAGGCAGAGAGTGTAGTTGACAGAAATCACACCAGAGGGTGCTGCCTAATCTTGAGATCAGTTAATATATATGGAATAAGACTTCTATAACACTCAATACTGCAGAGGTAGAATATATCGCAGCCAATTACGCAAGTCATGGAAGCAGTGAGGCTTCAGAAGCTCATAGGATTTCATCTGAGCCATGGTGCAGATGAAGAAGCCAGGATTTAGCACATAGATGAGCAAGATGGTGTAGACTTCATCCTAACGTGCCTCAGATGGTCATATGAATGAACCAAGACATTGGTTTCACAAGGAAACCTCAATATGTCTCGTAAGACATTGAGTCCATGAGGGAACCTTGATATGTACTAGAAATTGGTTTCATGAGGAAACCTTTATATGTCAAATAAGGTCCAAGATGGCATTCCCTTTCAGAGGTAGACAATTGACCCAATTGATCCCATTGATCCTATAGCTCCAATTAATATTTCCATAGATATTGCAGTAGGTCAGAAGATACTTGCATGGGTTTGTCAAACTCTACAAGAGGCAGAAGGACATGCAATTCCTCATGGTACTTTCCGAGAGAGAAAGAGACCTCATAGATATTCTTTCTATGTTGCAGCTATGAGCCACATCATTGATTCTTAGCCTTATTATTATGAGGAGGCATCTAGTCAGCCAATATGGAGAGATGCCATGATGGAGGAGTATCAATCCATCATGAAGAATGATGTGTGGGATATTGTTTTGAGACCTGAGGGGAAGTTTGCAGTGACTTCCAAATAGATCTATAATATCAAACACACAATTTATAGGAGGATCAAGAGGCACAAAATGAGATTTTTTTCTAGAGGATTCTCTCAGGTGGAGGGAATAGATTATGAGTTGACATTTGCTCCTGTTTCTCGATACACTTCTATCCATATGATTATTTCCCCTGCAACATCCATAGGTTGGAGAGTACATCAGATGGATGTAAAGACAACCTTTTCTCAATGGAGAGATTGAGGAAGAAGTATACATCGAGCAACCATATGTTTTCGTGATACATGAGACGGAGTCTCATGTGTGCAGATTGAAGAAGGCCTTGTATGGACTCAAGAAACCACCTTGAGCTTGGTATGTGAGGATTGATGGACACTTGATGATTTTTGGGCTTCAACAAAAGTGTTATCGAACCCAGCCTGTACTACAATACTGTTAATGGTGAGTCCCTGATTTTGGTCCTCTACGTTGATGATTTATTCCTCATCGGTATAGACAGCCTTATTGTTGAATGAAAGTATGCATTGGCCTCTAAGTTTGAGATGGAGAACCTTCATCTGATGCACTACTTCTTGGGTCTAGAGGTGTGGAAGAGAACTGATGAGCTCTTCCTAAGTCAGGGGAAGTACATAGTTGAGATATTGAAGAATTTTGGGATGTTGAACTTGAATCCCATGGCTACACCAATGGTGATGAAACAAAATAAACTAAGTGTGTCTTATTCTGATTCCAAAGAAATTGATATAACCCTATACAAACAACTAATTGGATCATTGATGTATCTAATTAACACTAGACTGGATACTTGCTATGTAGTGAGTGCACTTAGCCAGTTTATGAGTCAGCCGAGATAGACACACTAGATTGTTGTGAAGCATGTGTTGAGATACCTACGAGGCACAGTTGGACATGGTATGAGATATACTTCCAGTATTTATATGATATGGTAGGAATATATTGACTCTGATTAGGCAGGGAGCGTAGTGGAAAGAAAGAGCACCTTTAGGTGTTGCTTCACTTTGGGATATTCCATGGTTTCCTGGTGTAGCAGGAAACAGACTTTTGTGGCTTTGAGCACAATAGAAGCATAGTACATTGCATTAAGTATGTCAATTTGTGAAGCAGTGTGGCTTCACAAGATCCTTGCACATTTATTCGAACATGTGCTGGATTCCACCATTAGTCATTATGGTAACCAAAGTTGTGTGAATATCTTAGATAATCTAGTGTTTCATGACAAATCGAACCACATTGAGATCAAGTACCATTACATATGAGACATGTTGCAAAGGAAGGAAGTATTGGTGTTGTACCTTCCTACAGATGAGCACGTTGTTGATATTCTTACCAAACTAGGACGAAGTGCAAGTACTTCCGTGACAGACTTGGCGTGGTAGAGAATGCCTCCCTCGCTGAGAGGGAGTGTTGATGTTTTCATATTCTTGAGACATTCTCCAGATCGTACTTCTGTGTGACTGAGTTGAGTTGATCTGTGATGACACTTATCCGAGAAGGGATAATTGTGTTTGGGCTTATAGCCCAACGTTCCATGTGGAGAGCACATGAGGACATGTCAAGGAAGTTGACCCTTGACATCACACACTATGGGAGTTGACCCTAGTGTTTCTAGAGGGTGCAGCCTCTCGAATTCCACATGGGAGTGACATGTGTGACAAACTTTCTCCAGATCATACTCCTCTGTGATTGAGTTGAGCTGATCTGCGAGGACACTTATTCGAGAAGGGATAAGTGGGACACTTATTCAAGAAGGGATAAGTGCATTTGGGATTATAGCCCAATGTCCCATGTGGAGAGCACATGAGGATATGTCAAGGGAGTTGAACCTTGATGTCACAGGCTATGGGGAGTTGACCCTAGGTGTTCCTAGAGAGTAACCTTTAGAAGTCCACATGGGAATGTCATGTGTGACAAACGTTTTTCTACTATGGTGGTTGTGTACCACTGGTGGTGATCTGAAAATAGAAGGCCGACTTGTTATGCTATGCAAGCACCCTCTACTTCATTAAAATAAACTTTACATGACCTTGCTTCATGTGTTAAAATATGCAAGATGAATTATGTGTCAAGTTTATGCATCTTCTTTTAAATG